>CAUYLG010015503.1:0-63428 GCA_963573385.1 Cacajao melanocephalus | reverse complement strand
TTTGTGGGGTTTTTTTTTTGCTTTTTGTGTTTTCTTTTTTAAGTATTTTTGGGTTTTTTATAAAAAAAACATAAAAAAAAAAAAAAAAAAAAAAAAAAAATTTGGGTGTGTTTGGGGGGGGTTTTGTGTTCCTTTCTCCTGGCCCACTCCACCCCCCCTGGGGTGTCATAAAAACAATCCCTCAAAAAAAAAAAAAAAAAAAAAAAAAAAGTCGGGGTGGTATGGGGGGGGTGGGGTGGGGAGGGAAAGGAAGGGGATCCTTCCACCCCAGCTTCTCCAGTAGCTGGGACTATGGGCATGTGCCATCATGTCTGGTTAACTAAAAGTAGTTCCCTCAGCCTGGAACTACGTTCTGCTTCCCCTTCTTTACCTGGGAAGGGAGGGGAGGAGACGGGAGGGGAGACAGCCTCCAGAAGAGAAGAGGTTGCATGCAGGTTTGGAGGAAAGCTATATGGAACTTTCACCCTACCAGGATCCAACTGGGCTCTGCCCTGTCCTCCTTTGAGTCCTGGCCCCAGCTCCAGAAGCAGATCCCTGCAATCTTCCCTTGGCACACTGCATAGTCCTGCCACCACCTGCACCCTGAGACTGGCTCTGGTTTGCTTTCCCAGATTTTGCTGGCACTCAACAGATACCATTGCTGAGATGGAGCAGTCATGGTGGTGCAGGGCTTTGGTGGAGGCCATGGTCGTAACTCCAAGGGCATGATCTTAGATGCTGGAGCAGCACTTTTTGGCACCATGCTCATTGGACAGTGCAGCAAGCTAAATGGGTGGGTCTGGAGGCCAAGTTCTCTTACCTACTTCATGAGGCTCCCCCTTTAGACAGCTCTTCTCTGTGTGTCAGTCTTCTCACTCATAAAAGCAAGGGCTCTGTGATCCTAAAGCAAATCCAAGGTCTGGCTAACTGATTTCATCAATCATCCCAAACTAATTAGGAGGCAATTTCAGGGTGGATTTCATGGTGCCTGGGTCCTGCTGTAGCAGGAGCGGCTGTGGGAAATGGATCTCTCGGACACTGAATACAGGAGGAAGGAGTTTATTTGGCTGGGAGCAAGGTGGCATAGTTGTCTAACAACCAAGCTCCCCTAACAAAAGAAGGTTCCATCTTTATATAGGCTTATACTTTAGATGTTACACATGGAAGAATCTTAGGTTTATAGCTTAACATATGAAAAGGGTCTCAATTTACAGTCTTAGGAATTACATATGAAAAGGGTTTCAGTTTACAGTGTTAGGAATTACATATGAAAAGGGTTTCAGTTTACAGTCTTAGGAATTACATATGAAAAGGGCTTTGGTTTACAGTCTTAGGAATTACATATGAAAAGGGCTTCAGTTTACAGTCTTAGGAATGAAAAGGGGAAGTTTACAGTCTTAGGAATGAAAAGGGGATGTTGATCTGAGATGCCTGGGTCTCCCTCTTCACCACTGCAGATTTATTTGTTTGCAAGGAGAGTCATATGCTCAGAGGGTGGGCTTAGGGTAATTAATTTCTGGGGGCAATGGGGCTACACATTTAGACTTTGGTATTTTCCTCACGGGGGCTGGACTCAACTGGTGAGTTCAGCGATAATGCATTGTGCTGTATCCTTGGGCTTCCGCTTCTGTAGGAAGTAGGAAAGTTCCTTTTTAAAGTTTCCTTTCTTATTAAAGAATAAATCATAAGTGTGCTAATAACCCTTTGTTAAGCCCTATCCTATGCAGCTGTTAGACATGCCATGCATATAGGCAAGTATTATATTCTGTGTCCTTGTACTTTAACCAAGATATCTGTGCTGGACGTGCTCACAGGTGAGTCCCAACTCTCCATTGCTTTTACCTATTTAGAAAAGTTTTAAGTTGTTAGCCAATCGGATTTTAGTTTAGATTGTGAGGTCTGGCTCCAGCCAATGGAGATCAGACACAGCAGTAAGGATGACCTCAAATGCATAAGGGATAAATTTGTGTGTTTTAGGTTATACATTGTACTGTATACGTTATACATTGTGGCAAGATGGCTAGTGAAAGTACCCTTCCTGCAGTCCAGGAAGTAAAAATTGTGTTGCTGAAAGATCCTTTGTCTCAGTGCTAAGTTTTCTTTGTAACACTGAGCATCTATTTCCAACAACTTCCCTGATGCAACAGAGGGCCTTCCTTGACATAGCCAACCAAATTGCACCCAGAACTGCCACCTTGGGTCTTTTACAGTCACTTATGTCTACTGCCCCTTTGTTTAACTTCAGATCAGGTAAGTCCTGCAAAATGGCTGCCATGATGTGGGAAAGGGTAGGACTGCAGGTGACTGAGCCCATGTGTTTGAGCCTTCATGTGTTTGAATCTTCATCTGTCTTTCATAGATGTAAGTCAGAAGACCCAGAAGTGGGGGCCACACCATGTTATATGGTGCAAATTAATTAACAACTTAATAGCTTATTTGATTATTTATTGTGAGAAGGGTATAGTGATTAACATAGGCGTGGGAGGCAGGTTTCCTGAGTTGAAATCTTGATTCTGCCACCTTTCTTGCTGTGTGATCTGGAGTCAGGCCCTTAACCTCAGTTGTCTTATCTGAAAAATGGAATCATAAAATCCTCTCACGTTTTGAGGAGATTGAGTTAATTCACATGAAGCACTCAGAACAGTGCTCCGTACAATGCATTAGCCATCATTATCTGCACTGAGGGAGACTACTGACCAATTATAAAGTTTAAGCCAAGGCAGGTCCTGTCCTCCAAGCTCATGGTCTAGTCACAGGAAATAGTTACAAAAGACTCTTTCTCTTTCCAGGGTCCCTTGTAAATCAGCTGCCCCATGAAGATGGAGCATGAAATTTTGTGGGGATGCCAAACCTCCCACCTTCCTACAGAGGGAGCTCCTTTCAGAGTAACTGTTTTGAAATTTTTAAAAATTTATTTTAGCCTGCCACAGTGGCTCATGCCTGTAATCTCAGCATTTTGGAAGGCCAAGGCAGGAGGATCACTTGAGCTCAGGAGTTGGGGACCAGCCTGGACAATATAACAAGACCCCATGTTTAAAAAAATTATTTTTAAAATTGAGGTGTCTCCTGCATAAAGTGCATACAGTTATTTATACCCCTGGAATCACCACTATGATGAAATTGTAGAATATTATTACCAACACATTGTAAGATTCCTGCCTGCCTCATCCCAGGAAGGAGCGTCCCCAATACTACCCAGGTAATCTCCTTTCTGCCTTCTAACCCTCATATGTGAGTTTCATACAAATGTAATCATAGCAGTGGTGTATTGATAAATATCTGACAACCAGCTCTCAAAACAAGAAGAAAGAGGAGGAGGAGGAGGAGGAGGAGCCCTGATCTGCACCTTTGTCAATTTTTCTAGCAATCACCACTGCTGATCTGAAGCTATCAAGGTGTGGCTATTGAACATGGTATTGGAAATATATGTACAGTAGAACACAATTATATATATTATTTTTACCACATAGATACAATAGATGCAAATAATCTCAATTGCATAGATAAGAGTAAAAATGTGGTAAAATAATTAGGATGGGAGAGTTTTGAGTATTTACTATCTTTGATTTATATACAATGTATTTAGTTGTAAGTTTATATAATTTAATTTTAAATAAAGTGTGTATTTAATGATTGGATTGCAAAATTCCTAAAAATGTATGTAACAGTTTGTTCTCACGAGCTAGTATGAGCTATCTTTATCACACTCCTGAATCAAGCACACTGCGTATTACTCTCTTGTGTGGGCTTATTTCACTCAACACTCTGTGTGATTCATTCCTGTCATTCTTTTTGTGACAGAATCTTGCTCTTTGAAAAAGAGCTGGAGTGCAGGGGCATAATCGAGGCTCACTACAGCCTCAACTTCCTGGGCTCTAGTGAACCTCCCACCTCAGCCTCCCAACTAGCAGGAACCACAGGCGCCTGCCATCATGTTGGGCTATTTTTGGTAGAGATAGAATTTCTCCATGTTGCCCAGGTTGGTCTCGAACTTCTGACCTTAAGTGATCCTCTGGAGTTGGCCTCCCAAAGTACTGAAATTACAGGCATGAGCCACCGTGCCAGGTCCATTCCTGTCATTCTGCATTGCAGTCATTTGTTCTTTGTTCTTGTTATTATTGTTGTATAGTGTTCTATTGTATGGACAGAACACAATATTCATTCTCCTCTTGATGGCCATTGGGCTGCTTCCTGGTTTTGGCTACGAATTACTTTCAATTATAAAGCTGCTTAGAATCATTCATGTACACATATTTTTGTAGATATATGTGTTTATTTCCCTTGAATTTATACCTAGGAGTGGATTTTCCAGGTGTTGGACAGGCATTTGTTTGTTTTCAGTAGATAATGCCAAATGGTTTTACCAACCACCCACCGTGCCCTCCATCTGCAGTCCTTGGGTGTTTCCTGGACTTGCCCTTACTTGCTACTGTGTCTCTCAAATTTTAGCCATTCTGGTGAATGCGTAGTGCTGATCTCAGAACAATTTTAATTTGCATTTCTCTGAAAAGTTGAGTTGTCATTAGGTTTTGACTCAAATGATCCGTCCATCTCAGCCTCTCAAAGTGCTGGGATTACAGGTGTGAGCCACCACGCCTGGCCCATATTTTTTAATTATAAAAATTGTGAATGCTAATTAAAGAAAATTTTTGAAACACAAGAAAGCACAGAAAAGAAGAAAAAAATTGTCCACGATCTCATCTCCCAATGTCAATTATTATTAATGTCTACACACACATTTTTTCCCACTTTACATTATAATAAACCATTCATAACTCTTCAACATCATCTTTTTTAACAGTTGCATTCCATTTTGTGAAAATATCAAATGTATTTAACAAGAAAATAGTGTTCTTGATCTGCTTTCCACTTAATATTTTCCATGGTTTGTGGACATTTAAGATTCATAAAGCTTGCACAGATTTTTGTGCCACAGGAAGGAGATGCCAGAACTCACCTAGTTGTCACTTGTTGAGCACCGAATCTCTGACCACGGACAGGACTGTCTGGCTCATGGTTGTTTATGGACAAAAAGTGATTCTGAAAGTAAACAGGGAAAGAAACAGAAGTCCCTAATTAGGCAAGGCATGGTGGCTCACGCCTGTAATCCCAGCACTTTGGGAGGATAAGGCGGGTAGATCACTTGAGGCGAGGGGTTCAGGACTAGCCTGACCAACGTGGTAAAATTCCATCTCTACCAAAATTACAAAAGATTAGCTGAGCGTGGTGGCATGCACCTGTAGTCCCAGCTACTTAGGAGGCTGAAGCAGGGAGGCAGAGGTTGCAGTAAGCCAAGGTCACACCACTGCACTCCAGCCTGGGCAACAGAGCAAGACCCCATCTCAAAAAAAATAAAAATTATCTGGGCGTGGTGGCCCCAGCTCATAATCCCAGTTACTTGGGAGACTGAGGCTAGAGATTCATTGAAACCCAGGAGGTAGAAGTTGCAGTGAGTGGAGATCTCACACCACTATACTCCAGCCTGGCAACAGAGTGAGACCCTGTCTCAAAAAAGAAAAAAAAAGTTCCTAATTGGACTTAAAATTTCTAACATATAAGTTTAATTCCTTATTTTTATCATTCACTCAGTTATCACTCATTCATTTCATATTTTTTACAGCTTGACATATCTGGGTTTTTGACTTAGCTCTGTCACTTACCAGCTGAAGGACTTTATGCCAGTGACTTGGTTCTCTTGGCCCGTTTTCCCATCTGTAAAATGGGTAATAATGCCTGCCCAGGTTGTTAAGAGATTAAACCTAGTAAGTGCATGGAGCACCTTTCCCATCTGACCTTTGACTCTCCTCTCTTCTGCTGGTTGAGCAACATGGCAGGCTTGAATGAATGATCCACACAGTGGTCTATAATTTGGTTTTGTTGATGAGTGGACCAAGACACAGAGGTAATGCAACTGGTAGAAAACAGAGTGGCTCATGAGCTCAGAACTAGAGCCAGAAGAAGAACGTGGATCTTTGTGCCTCCCAGTGGTCTAACATGTCTCTTCTAGGTCTTCTGCCCAGTGGAGTGCAGAGGCCCATGCAAGCGTATCTCATTCTTCACCATGTCTTTGTGTGGGAGTGGTCAAACTTCATTTCCATTTCAGAGCTGCCCTTAGCAAAATGACCATTAAGACTCTTATCTTTTTTTCCCCTGTAACTTCAGCAGTGTTCCTTAAAGAGTTTTCATTTTTGTCTAGTTGCTACTTTCTCATTCCTCCCAGTGATTTTCTTTGGGTCTAAGAATGAAGGAAGAAGCCCTTTTGAGGTCTCCAACACTAATGGTGTCACCTCAGTGACTTCCATGGGCCATTAGGCAGCCAGTCAACAGCATTTGTGTCCTTGCTCTCAGCAGGATATAGAATATGGGGGTGGAGAAGTCATTTCTCTCCTGCTGATTCAACATTCATTACTGCATTAGCAACAGAGGAGGCATTGTTAACCGCAGCTCCCATCCCAGCTATGGACTTCCTAGAAAGATGAATGCTGTCTTCAACATGAAACAACAACAACAACAACAGCATAAAGTGGATACAACCAGCCCTTTCAGAAAAAAAAGGCAAGGATTTGCTGCTGTACTCCTCCCAGATCCCCTGCTCCTCCTATTTCGACCACAGTTGGAAAAGGATTTCTCCATTTCTACCACGAATAATACCTCTATTGTCCATCACATTGCAGCGACTTAATTTGCTTTGTGCGTGGACCTTTTTGACAACCAGTAGGCACTGGGGAAGCTGATACCATCCAGGCTCCGTCATCTTCTTTTTTTTTTTTTTTTTTTTTTTTGAGACGGAGTTTTGCTTTCACCCGGGCTGGAGTAAAGTGCCGTGGTCTCAGCTCTGCCACACCATGCCTGACTAATTTTTGTATTTTTTGTAGAGACAGGGTTTCGCCATGTTGGCCAGGCTGGTCTCCAACTCCTGACCTCAGGAGATCTGCCCACCTCAGCCTCCCAAAGTACTGGGATTATAGGCGTGAGCCACTACGCCCAGACTCCATCATCTTATTTATTTATTTATTTGAGACCAAGTTTTGCTCTTGTTTCCCAAGCTGGAGTGCAATGGCGCCATCCTGGCTCACTGCAACCTCCTTCACCCGGGTTCAGAAGATTCTCCTGCCTCAGCCTCCCAAGTAGCTGGGATTATAAGTGCCCGCCACCATCCCTGGCTAATTTTTGTATTTTTATTAGAGATGGGGTTTTACCATTTAGCCAGGCTGGTCTCTAACTCCTGACCTCAGGTGATCCGCCTGCCTCGGCCTCCCAAAGTGCTGGGATTACAGGCGTGAGCCACGGTGCCTGGTCTCCATCATCTTCTTCGCAGTGAAGTCCAGATGGTCTCAACTTCCTCACTTCTTTACTTACCTCTTAATCCCCTGCCATTTGGGGTGGCCCGTGACACTGCTCTGAGCCTGTTACTGGCAAGATCACAATGTCAATAAACGCCGTGGTCACTCTTCTGCCCTCCTCCTCCCTGACCTCCCTGTGGTGTTACCCAACCTTTGGCCACTTTCTGCCTCTTAAGAAGTTCCATTCCTCCCCTTCCTGGTCTGCAAATATTCCTCCTTCCTCTTGCATTTTTGGCGCTTCCTTATCGCTCTTCCTGGGCTGTTCTTTTCTCTGCCAACTCTTCAGCTCAGATGTTGCCAGACTTTCTTTTTTTTCTTTTTGCAAGTGGAACCTTCTTTTTCTTTTTTAACAAATGAGATTTTATGTATATTCGAACCCAATATGAGACACAGAAAACCACAGTTGCTATGGTTAAAATAGTGGGTGGCACTTTCCCTCCCCTTATCTCCGCTCCCAGAATCCCCAAGAGCTCCTCTCCAGAATCCTGGGCCTCTGCGAAGCCACAGCCTATTCGACGAGGTTCTGCAGGGGTCTTTACGCCTCACTCCACTCATGCGTCCTGGATGCCCCAACCCTCCTGGCATAATAATGACTACGCCTTTCTCCAAATGTGCTGTGTGTGGAGGGGCACTAAACAAATGCTCTTTTCTTTCCTCAATGCTTCTTTCAAGCATTTGAAAAATGAGACTTAGGAGGCAGACAGATGGAGAGAAAACATGTCAGCTTTATTACTCACAAAGCTGTGCTGAAAATGTCTTTAAATCGTTAGCCTAATGGGCTTGCTGTCTTTCCTAGAGTTAACTATCCCGTCAGTCCTGGGCAGAACTGGACATTCCCAGGCATCTATGCAGAAGAGAAGGGATGCAGTTCTCCCAAACTCATCTATCAAAAGTCACTCCTTCTCCCATGGGGAAGAGTGGCCACAGAGAGCAGGAACACTAACCTCAGCCCACAAAGATGGCTCCACCCCTTGGGAGTGTCTTGTGGTGTGTGAGGCACTGAGGCATTTAGTGTTCGGGGAACCATGATACAGGCATCCTCAACACATAGAACAACTCAACACATGAAAGAATCGCCCAGGCACAGTGGCTCACACCTGTTATCCCAGCACTTTGAGAGGCCAAGGCTGCTGGGTCACCTGAAGTCAGGAGTTCAAGATTAGCCTGGCCAACATGTTGAAACCCCATCTCTATAAAAATACAAAAATTAGCTGGGCGTGGTGGTGCACGCCTGTAAGCCATGCTACTTGGGAGGCCGAGGCAGGAGAATTGCTTGAATGGGGGAGGCAGAGGTTGCATTGAGCAGAGATTGCATCATTGCATCACAGCCTGGGCAACAAGAGTGAAACTCCGCCTCAAAAAAAAGAAAAAAAGAATTCTCCTGACTCTTGCATGACCTTGACCTTTGAAGGTCCCATCGGACATTCCATATAGGTGATTGAGGATATAATTATCTGTACCTAGGCTGGATGCCATGGCTCATGCCTGTAATCCCAGCATTTTGGGAGGCTGAGGTGGGTGGATCACCTGAGGTCAGGAGCTCAAGACCAACCTGGCCAACATGGTAAAACCCCATCTCTACTAAAAATACAAAAATTAGCTGGGCATGGTGGCACACATCTGTAATCTCAGCTACTCAGGAGGCTGAAGCAGGAGAATCACTTGAGCCTGGGAGGTGGAGGTTGCAGTGAGCCGAGATCATGCCACTGCACTCCGGCCTGGGCAACAAAATGAGACTCCATCAAAAAAAAAGAAAGTATCTGTCTCTAGAGCATTACTCTATTTTTACATACCGAAAGCACTTTTTGCACAGTTTTTTCTTTTGCTTTTCTCTTCTTTTTTTTATTTTTGAGACAGAGTCTTACTCTGTCACCCAGGCTGGAGTGCAGTGGTGCAATCTCAGCTCACTGCAACCTCCACCTCTAGAGTTCAAGCGATTCTGACACCTCAGCCTCCTGAGTAACTGGGATCACAGGCGTGAGCCACCACACCTGGCTAAATTTTGTATTTTTATTAGAGACAGGGTTTTACCATGTTGGCCAGGCTGGTCTCAAACTCCTGACGTTAAGTCATCCACCTGCCTCAGCTTCCCAAAGTGCTGGGATTACAGGCATGAGCAACCATACCCAACCTTGCACAATTTTTATATACACTATACACTGAATTTTCTAGAAAAGCAAATACTACACAAATTGAGTGTTGATTATACTTTTGTAGATTGAGAACTTACCTGAGGGTTGTTCAATAATTTAGAAAATTATGAAATTTTCTGATGATAATGCCTTCTGCAGTATTTCACCATTAATGCAATAACACATTCCTGTATTTGTTGGTATCTGTGGCTATTGCACTTACAATGAGAACATCTGACTGCTCCTTTGTGGCTTCCAGTAAACTTCCACCCAAATATTGCTCCGATGCATGCAGCTCCCCGAAGGCGCCATGGTTCTCTTTCCCCCTGGCCTTTGCACTTCCTGTGTTTCCTGCATTTCTCTGAGGAGTGCCCCTGAGTATGAAAGAAGAGTTGCTCCCCTAGGTTTCCAGAGCATTGCTCATGCTGTATCTGATTCTGTCTGTCTGCCGCCTCTGCCACCAGACCTTAAGCTCTGCCAGGGTAAGAATCATGCACACTGCTGGCCTCTGCCTCCCTAGTGCCTGACCCAGGTTCAGGAACATGATAAGCAACCCTTCTCTAGATATATGTCTCCATGTCAAAATAAATAGCATCTATTTGAAAAGCTGTAAATCTCTGGTCCATCAGGAGCTAATGGTGGAATCTTCCCATCAAAGCCAATCACAGGCAAACTAAGGTGAAATAAAGGTCTCAGGGAGAAGGAAATTTTTCCTCTCAAGATGACCTTAGGAGGACTTGTCTTTCATTCTTTAGTGTTTCTGCCAGAAAATCAATTGCTAAATTATTCATTGAGTCAGATCAGGTCATTTCGAAAGTAATCTTCAGAGTAAGTGAAGCTTTATCAAAGTTGACATTATTCCTGATATCCAAACAGATTAGTTTTATAATTTAATACTTAATCCGGCCACAAAACACAAGTAGAAAAAAGATGTTGCAGCAACCTGGGTATTGAAGACTCACCTTCTTGATTGTTTTTATTCTCTTTTTACCTTATCAGGTGAATAAAACTTGAAAGTAATAAAAAGAGACATAAAACAATGCTCATTTTGATGTACACTTCTAATTCCTTAATCATCAGCAGCTTAACTATCTTTCCTGATTTCCGTCTGACTTCAGGCTGAGCAGCGTGCACTCATTGATTCAGAGACACTGGCAGGAGTCTTCAAGGTTATCCTTACCTGGAAGTCAGACCAGGTGGGTTCAAAGTCACCGAGGCAAAGCTGCATGCGTGGGTTCTGCTCTTGACTCCTTAGTTTGTAGCGTTGGAGAGGCACCCTTTCTCAGAACTTCCTTCCTTCCTTCCTTCCTTCCTTCCTTCCTTCCTTCCTTCCTTCCTTCCTCCTTCCTTCCTTCCTTCCTTCCTTCCTTCCTTCCTTCCTTCCTCCCTCCCTCCCTCCCTCCCTCCTTCCCTCCCTAGGGATTCCAGGTGTGAGCCACCGCTCCCAACCTGAACTTCGTTTTCTTCAATGGTGAAATAGGGGTGAGAGGGTCCACTTTGCAGGGTTGTTGGGAGAATTGAATGAATGATGGATAAATGGCCCATGAAACCAAGGAGATGATCAATGAAGGTTAGCTTCTTCTCCAAGGCACGCACAATCACTGTACTTTCTTCTCTTCTACTCCTTACGCATTATCTTTTGCCTTAAACCACACCGGAACATCTCGTTTCTTCTTTTAATTCAATCCCTCTGTTAGAATTTGGGTCTTCCTCAGAAAATCTGTAAGGTGGTGGCTGCATATTTATTCTGGTAGAATTAGGGAGATTTGGGTGTTTAGTAAAAACCATGGATGGCCAGGCACGGTCACTCATACCTGTAACCCCAGCAGTTTGGGAGGCCAAGGTGGGAGGATGGCTTGCATCCAGGAGTTTCAGACCAGCCTGGGCAACAGAGCAGAGACCCCTGTCTCTACAAAAAAATAAAAAAATAGCCAGGTGTGATGGTGTGCCCCTGTTGTCTCAATTACTGGAGAGGCTGAGGTGGGAGGATTGCTTGTGCCTGGGAGGTTGAGGCTGCAGTGAGCTGTGATGGCATCACTGCACTCCAGCCTAGACGACAGAGGAGACCCTGTCTCAAAAAAAGAAAAGAAAGTAATTCTTTAAAAATTAAAAAAGAAAAATGTAGGTATGGCTCAAAGATTGAGATTTTCTTCACTAAGATTTCCAGTGACTGGAATTTCGGAAAAAATTCAGCTTCATCTTTTACAAAGATCCTAATTCTGTTTACAAAGAGAACATGACTTCACTGTTCATCAGGCTGCAAATCACTTAGCATTTTTGGTTGGCTAGGATTCACTTACATATTACCTTATAACACAGGCTAGGATGACAGCTCTTCCATGTGGATTATCAGCAACATAAGGCCAGGGGCCATGTCTGTCTACATCACTGTATCTCATAGGACAGTGCCTGATAACTAGTAGGTGCTCGAAAATGTAACTGTTGAATGAATGAATAAATATATCTCGCCTATTCATGAAATCATAGTATTAAAATTGACCTGCGACTTAGGAAGATATGATCAATAGTTTTATATCCCCCAAAGCTTTCTGTAGCCCAAGGAATTGTCCAAGTGCTAATCTGATGATGACTGATAAAACTACTGTATTTTGGAAGCACAAAATTGACTTTGCTTTGCTGTACTTCACAGCTCAGCTTTGATTAGACAGTTAGAGGAGACTCAGGAGAATTTGTGTCAGGGAGAGAGCCAATTAAAGCCCAGATGGAAAGAAATTCATAGCCTGCAGTAATTCTGTGGACTGAGGGCAAAGTCTCATATCTCCCCCTTCCTAAAGCCAGGAATGGGTTTTCCAACCTTCTCAATGCTTTTGTAATGCATTTTTGTTGTTGTTGTTAATGTTGAAATTCCTAGTGAAATACTGGCTGTTCAGATAATTTTTTACAGACCTTACTTTAGTAAATGAGAAAATCTGAGAAATGTCTTTCTTTGTTAATTTTACCAGATTTATACTTTGGCAGGTCACTGGGTGGAATTGGAACAGTTTGGGAATCAAGTATGTAGTAACTGGAACAACCCTATCATTATTACCCGTTCTAAATTACTGTGACTGTTATCAGCTGAAATGCTATGGGAAAATCTCGATTAATTGGACATGAGCTTTCCAGAAACTGCAAGTAATTTGATAAAACATAATATGACGGAATAACATCATTTAACCAAGTTCCCGTAAGGGTCTATATCTATGCTGTATGCTCAGGGCTCATTTGGTCTACAATTTACTATCACCAATACTACACTATTAAAAATGAGAAGTGGCCAGGTGCCATGGCTCTTTGTGAGACCCTGAATCTATTAAAAAAAAAGAAGAAGAAGAAGAAGAAAGAAAGAAAAGAAATGTTGCTAGTCACTTTGAAACTAAAATTTTAATTAATCCAAATGTTAATGTAAATTTAATTTGTTAAACATCCCAGCTGTGTAATATTGTGAATCATGAATGCATTTTTATTATGACGTATTTTAAGCATCCAGAAAAGTACAGAGTATGATAAACCACCGACAGAAATGAACATATTGTAAACTTTTTGATGTCTTTGTTTCAGCTATTTTTAAAGAAATAATGCATTAAAGATAAAATTCAATGGCCAGGCGCAGTGGATCATGCCTATAATCCCAGCACCTTGGGAGGCCAAGATGGGTGCATCACCTGAGGTGAGGAGTTTGAAACCAACCTGGGGCAGCATGGTGAAATCCCGTCTCTACTAAAAATACAAAAATTAGCCGAGTGTGGTGGTAGGTGCCTGTAATCCCAGCTACTCGGGAGGCTGAGGCTGGAGAATCTGACCCTGGGAGGTAGAGGTTGCAGTGAGCCAAGATCGCATTACTGCACTCCAGCCTGGGTGGAAGAGCGAGACTCTATCTCAAAAAAGAAAAAAAAAGAAACAATCGAACTTCTCTTTCGCCTCTTTCTTCATTCCAGAAGCATCTGTATCCTTCTCATCCATGTCTTTATAGTTTATTTGTGAACAACATATAGCACTCCTTAAATATTTAAACAAATGGCATTATACTATATAATAGATAATATTATCTATAGTACATGGCATTATACTCTATATAATATATTATTAATATATTAGTATATATTAGTAATTTAATAGTACTAATATAATTATAATATATACTTTTTTTTGAGATGGTGTCTCACCCTGTCCCCCAGGCTGGAGTGCAGTGGCACAATTTCAGCTCACTGCAACCTCCCTCTCCTGGGTTCAGACCATTCTCCTGTGGCAGCCTCCTGAGTAGCCGGGATTATAGGTATACATCACCATATCCAGCTAATTTTATTTTTAATAGAGATGGGGTTTTACCATGTTGGCCAGGCTGGTTTCCAACTGCTGACCTGACGTGATCCTCCTGCCTCAGCCTCCCGAAGTGCTGGGATTACAGGTGTGAGCCAGCGTGCCCGGCCTATAATAAATAATTTTAAAAAAACTTTTTAAAATTGCCATCTGGCCTCCATGCTTAAATATATAATTATACTATTATTTGTATAATTAAATATATGATCATACTAATATAATATATTAGTAATATAATTACTAATAGAATGCTATACTACATATAGTATAATGCCATATACTTAATCTTAATATATTATTAATATTAATTATGTTAATATATTATATAAATATATACTATATTACATCTAGTATAATGCCATTTGTTTACATAGTCAAAGAATGCTATATATTGTTCATAAATAATTATAAAAACATGTATATATAATATAATATATGTAAAATGTAATATATAATATATTATATAATATATAATTTTATATTATATATTCTATGATAAAAATTTTATATTATATATTATATAAATCTTGAATATATACTATATTATAATATGTTATATATTCCATATAAATTGTATCTGTATATAGTTATACATATTCAAATATCTATTATCATATGTAATATAATTATGGAACATAATAATATCTATTCTTAATTATATAATAGTATGTGTTTTATATATATGATACTACATGTATATAAAACTCTGCAACTTGTTTTTTTCAGTTGTTACAATTTTGAGCACTATCCATGTCGACATAGAAAAATAAATATTAGGCTGGACACAGTGGCTCACATCTGTTATCCCAGCACTTTGGGAGGCTGAGGCAGGAGGATTAGTTGAGCCCAGGAGTTCAACACCAGCCTGGGCAACATAGTGAGACCCTGTCTCTACTGTAAATAAAACATTAGCCGGGTGCGGTGGTGCACACCTGTGGTTCCAGCTACTCAGGAGGCTGAGGCGGGAGCATCCCTTGAGCCCAGGAAGTCCAGGCGGCATTGAGCCGTGATCGCACCATTACTCTCTATCCTGGGTGACAGAGTAACACTCTGTCAAGCAAACAAACAAAATCCCCAAATCTCATATATAAGTAAATTTTATCCACTTTTAACCCGTCTAGAGAGTTTCAAATTATAAATATGCCACAATGTATTTATCTAATGCCCTAAGGCTCCTAAATTTGGATTGTTTCTAATTTTTTTTTCCATTACAAACAATGCTGTAATGTGCATCTTGGAATATTTTTTCTTGGGAATATGTGTGAGAATTTCTCTATAGCCATTCATATTTCTTATGATTCCTGATACGTTTGGGCTTGTTTTTACTTATTTGGCTTTTTCTTACAGTTTTCTTTTCTTTTTTTCTTTTCCTTTTTTTTTTTTTTTAAACAGGGTCTCACTTTGTTGCCCCAGGCTGGAGTGCAGTGGCGTGATCTTGACTCACTGGAATCTTCTCCTCCAGTTCAAGTGATTCTCCTGCCTCAGCGTCCCGAGAGGCTGGGATCACAGGTATGTGCCACCATGTCCAGCTAATTTTTGTATTTTCAGTGGAGACAGGGTTTTACCATGTTGACCAAGCTGGTCTCGAACTCCTGGCTTCATGTGATCTGCCCGCCTTGGCCTCCCAAAGTGCTGAGATTACAGGCGTGTGCAGCACCTATTATGTGTACCATGATTTTTTTTTGCTTCTTCATCCACTCTTTTCCCTTCCCTTGTTTAGAAGTTAAACATTTGATTTATTTTCATTGGTGGTTAATTATTAGCATGCATGATTGCAGGTTTAGATCTAATCAAAATCTCTATGATTTCCTCAAACAATACAAGGAACTTTGCATGCTTTTACTCCTTCAACCTTCTCCCACCTTCCGTATTATTGTTGGGCAATATTTTAGTTTCACTTACAAAATAAAAATAAATCCTCCCAGTTGTTCTTCACTATTGTTAATTATCATAATTTTACAATGAATATTGTTTAGATGTATCAACTTTTTAATCAATTCCTGACTCATCGTTGACTTTTTGCGTTAGACACCTTCCTTAGAGGTTTGGTTTCTTACTTGCTGAGGTACTATTTTTGTTATTTTTCTTAATAAGGAATTGTTTGCAGTAAAATTCCCTAAACTCTTGTGTCTAAAATATCTCTTTCTGCTCACCCCTGCAGAATGATTTGGCATGGATGCCTGATATTACCTCCCTCCTCTCGTCTCTGTCGGTCCTCTAGGACTCCCAATAAATATAGGCTGACTCTGTTCCTTCTGTATGAACTGTTTCTAATTTCTTTCATACTTTTTACCTCTTTATGAGTGGCATTTGGATGATTTTCTCAAATCTACCTTTTAGTTTACTAGTTCTTTCTATTGTATTGTCTAATGTGTTCGTTGAAGTTTTATTTTTAATGACTCTCATTTTATTTCTAGTTCAGTTGAATTTATCTATTTATTTATTTATTTATTTATTTATTTATTTGAGACGGAGTTTCCCTCTTGTTGCCCAGGCTGGAGTGCAATGGTGCGATCTCGGCTCACTGCAAGCTCTGCCTCCCGGGTTCAAGCGATTCTCCTTCCGCACCCTCCCGAGTAGCTGAGATTACAGGTGCACACAGCGCAGGCCACCACATCCAGCTAATTTTTGTATTTTTAGTAGAGATAGGGTTTCACCATTTTGGTCAGGCTGGTCTCAAACTCCTGACCTCGTGATCTGCTTGCCTCGGCCTCCCAAAGTGCTGGGATTACAGGCGTGAGCCACCACGCCCAGCGGGTTCTTTTCACTGATTGGTAGTGTGGATTAAGACCACAGGTTTGTGTATGATGCAGGTAGATGTTCTGCTTTCTTTCGGGTGATTCTTTTTTTTTTCTTGAGACAGGGTTTCATTGTCACCCAAGCTGGAGTGCAGTGGTGTGATCACAGCTCACTGCAGTCTCAACCTCCCAGAATCAAGTGACCCTCCTGCCTCCACCTCCTGAGTAGCTGGGACTGTCAGCATGAACTACCACACTGGGCTAATTTTTTAAATTTTTATTAGACATGTGGTCTTATTATATTGCCCAGGCTGGTCTTGAACAACTGGACTAAAGCAATCCTCCTGCCTTAGCCTCCCAAAGTACTGGGATTACGGGCATGAGCTGCCGTGCCCAGGTTGATTCTCTTATTTTCTATGGTCTTGGAAGATGGTCAATTTTCTTGCATTTCTGGCTAAAAAAAGAACTTCTGTTGCCTGTTTCTTGGTGCCCAAATTTATGCTGGGGTGAGGGGGTGGTCAGTTCCAGGTTCTCACCTCTCATAGGCTGAGAGGTTCTGAGCATTTGTTTAATCACCAGTCTCTGCAGCATTTATCTAACTCCAATACGCTCATGAACTATTTCTTTTTAGCTCCTGCTCCCTGCTCTGGAGTCTGGGGGACATTCTTTTCTTGTTTTCAGGACTGGCTGGGTATTTAAAAACTGGGACAAAGGATTAAATTTTATCCAGCATTTCTATGTAATGAGAATGGAAGAGTCTCTTTGTCTGTAAAATTAATTAGAAGTTCAGTAATCAGTAATTCAATTTTTGTTCATAAATATTACTTGCGCTTTTTGAGCCTTGAGCTCCTTAACTGTGTTTGGGAATACTATTAATATCTACCTAATAGGACTGTTGTGAAGATTAAAGAAAGCAGACAATGGAACTGTTACCTAGAGATCAGCTAGGGTCTTGCTACTCCCTCAATTATAGATAAAATGTCCTCAAACTCCAGCTGTCATGCGGTAGTGGGTGGGGAGGTGGTGGGGCTTGCCCTCTTCGGCTCATCTCGGCTTTTGAGTTTTGGCATGTGGTGAATTAATTCTGCTTAAGTATTGTCTCTACGACTTAAAGATGCTGGGTCAGGCACTGTGGCTCAAGCCTGTAATCCCAGAATTTAGAGAAGCCAAGGCTGGCGATCACCTGAGGTCAGGAGTTCGAGACCAGCTTGAACAATGTGGCAAAACCCTGTCTCTACTAAAAATACCAAAAAATTAGCCGGGCGTGGTGGTGCATGCCTGTAATTCCAGCTACTCTGGAGCTTGAGGCAGGAGAATCACTTGAACCCAGGAGGCGGAGGTTGCAGTGGGCTGAGATCTCGCCGTTGCACTCCAGTCTGGGCAAGCTTTGTCTCAAAACAAAGCAAAAAAGCAAACAACATAAAGAAAACCATGCTGGTCCTCTTCCATACTGTGTTTCCCCATGTGGGAAATTTTATTTTCTTTTATTTATTTTTGAGATGAAGTCTCACTCTGTCACTCAAACTGGAGTTCAGTGGCATGATCTTGGCTCAGCAGCTGGGATTACAGGCATGAGCCACCACTCCCAGCTAATTTTTTTATCTTTAGCAGAGATGGGATTTCACCATGTTGTCCAGGCTGGTCTCGAACTCCTGACCTCAGATGATCGGCCTGCCTCGGCCTCCCAAGGTGCTATGATTACAGATATGAGCCACTGTTCCCAACTCATGCTGGAAAAATTTACCAAAAAAAATCACCAAAACATAAGCCACCTCAGAGGGCACTGTGCATTGTGTAACAGACACAATGAAAGACGTTGTACTGAAAATGGAAGGATCCCTTGGTCATTTCAACAACTTGAGATCCATCCATCACCATATTGACTGAAACCCCCTCCCATGCCCTCTGTTTCCTCTCGTCTCTCCTCCTCATTCCTTCTCTTTGTGTTTACCCCAGAACTCCACATTCTTCTCATTTCACGAGGCTGAGTACTTGGGCTTTCTCTAGCTTTGAGCACCAAATTTCCTTCTGCACTCACTTTGCATAGTTGAGCCAACATGCTCAGTGAACTTTCCAGATAAGAGACTCCCTGTCTTCAGAAGGAAGTTGTGATTTAAATAGCAAGTTTTTAATTCCTTTGTAGTAAAGCACAATAACTAGCCCTCGGTTATTATAACTAACACTAACACAATAACACTCAACAAATGTTAGCTATCATGATATCATCATTTCCACTTCTAAAGTCTGTGATTGTTTATTTTTTTTTTTCAAGACAGAGTCTGGCTCTATCACCCAGGCTGCAGTGCCGTGGCGTGACTTTGGCTCACTGCAACCTCAGCCTGCCAGGTTCAAGCCATCCTCCTACCTCAGCTTCTCGAGTAGCTGGGACCACAGGCATGTGTCACTGTGTCTAGCTAATTGTACTTTTTTTTTTTTAAAGAGTCGGAGTTTCACCTTGTTGGTCAGGCTGGTCTCAAACTCCTGACCTCAGGTGATCTGCCTGCCTCGGCCTCCAAAAGTGCTGGGATTACAGGCATAAGCCACTGCGCCTGGCCTTGTTGTACTTTTTGTAGAGCTGGGGTTTCACCATGTTGCCCCGGCTGGTCTCGAACTCCTGGGCTCAAGCGATCTGTCCACCTCAGCCTCCCAAAGTGCTAGAATTATAGGCATAAGCCATCATTCAAAGTCTTTGATTCTAAATTAGATTTAATGACTTATTAAGCAGAATTGATTTCAAAAGGGAAGTCTGGAGGCAAAACACTGATCATCCCAAAGTTGAATTAAAATTATTATTCTTTTTTGATACAGAGTCTCACTCTGTTGCCCAGGTTGGAGTGCCGTGGCGTGATCTTAGCTCAATGCAACCTCCACTCCTGGGTTTAAGCAATTCTCCTGCCTCAGCCTCCTGAGTAGCTGGGATTACAAGCATGTGCCACCACGCCTGGCTAATTTTTTGTGTTGTTAATAGAGACCACCACACCAGGCTAGAATTAAAATTATTTTTGATTTACTTACATGCCTATTCCTTTACTAATGCATATGAATGAAGAAAATACAGATGGCTGCGTGCAAGCAGTGTATGATAATATTAAATTTTAAAAAAGAAAGTAGTCTGGGTGCGGTGGCTGATGCCTGTAATCCCAGCACTTTGGGAGGCTGAGGCAGGCTGATCACCTGAGGTCTGGAGTTTGAGATCAGACTGGCCAACATGGTGAAACCCAATCTCTACTAAAAATACAAAAATTAGCTGGGCATGGTGGTGTTGCATGCCTGTAATCTCAGCTACTCAGGAGGCTGAGGCTGGAGAATCACTTGAACTGGGGAGGTGGAGGCTGCAGTGAGCCAAGATTGTGTCACTGCACTCCAGCCTGGGGCAAAGAGCAAGACTCTATCTCAAAAAAGAAAAAGACTGATAATAATAAGTGTTGGCAAGGATGTGGAACAATGGTGGAAGTGTTAACTAGTACAACCACTTTAGGTAACAGTTTGCTATTATTTGGCAAAATAGAAGAAATGCTTGTCCTTCTAGAGACATTCTTACTCATGTGCACCTGAAACTTGACAAAGTGGTCACACCAGCATGGATCAAAATAGCCCCAAAGAAAAACCAGCCCAAATGCCCAAAAGAGTAGAATGGGTAAATAAACTTTATATTATTCCTACAATGATATCCCATACAGCTAGAGCAATAACAGTAATTTATAGCTGAACACAACAACATGGAAAAATCCTGCAATCAGAATATAAATAACAGAAGCAAGTCACAAAAGGACACCTGAATAGTAAATTCTCTCTAGAAAGTGCAAAAACAGATACAGTAGAATGAACCTATATTCACAGGCAGTCGTTGCTGTGCTCCTCTTTGTTTCTGTCCCTCTCTCCTGCCATTTTGAGATGACGTTGGCCTTGAGATGACCTTGGAGTCAAGCTCTTAATTTGCTAGTGCAGGGCTTCCTTTGAGTGGTGTATCCACTGTGTCCCTCTGGTTTCATTTGCTCATACATTCATTCAACAAGTACTGAGTACCAACTCTGTATAGGGCACTGTTCTCAGTGCTGACAGCAAAACAAAAAGACAAAATTCCACTTCTGTCCTGGAGCTAACATTTTTTAGGGGGTGGAAGGGTGGAGGGGTGGATAGGGGATGACAGAGAGACAGTAAACAAAATAAAAATGTAAACTAGGCTGGGCGTGATGGCTCATGCTTGTAATCCCAGCACTTTGGGAGGCCGAGGCGGGTGAATCACGAAGTCAGGAGTTCGAGACCAGCCTGGCCAACACAGTGAAACCCTGCCTCTACTAAAAATACAAAAATTAATTGGGCGTGGTGGCTGGCACCTGTAATTCCAGCTACTTGGGAGGCTGCGGCAGGAGAATTTCTTGAAACTGGGAGGCGGAGGTTGCAGTGAGCCGAGATCACGCCACTGCACTCCAGCCTGGTGACAGAGTTAGATGCCATCTCAAAAAAAAAAAAAAAGTAAATTATACATAGAGAGTGATAAGTACTGTGGGAAAAAACAAAGCCAGGAGAGGTTATAATTATAAGTGGGGTATCCAGGAAAGAACTCTTTGTGATGGCAATATCTAAACAAAGATTTGAAGGAACAAGGAAGGTAGTTATGCCAGTATCTGGGGAAGGGCTTTCCAGATGGAGGGAGCAGCAAATGTGAAGGCCCAGAGACACATCCTTGTCTCACCTGAGCATTTCAGAACCTGAGGAACATCTACTCCAAAACCTCTAAATTTCCTTTCACCGTTACAGGGTTCTTGTCACAAATATGACTCATGCTTTTTCACAACCAGGGAGAAACCTGTAATTTGTGAGTCAGCAGGTGCATGTAGGAATAATCTTGATGTAAAGTAATAACTGAAGTCACATTTGGTTACTTCATTAATTTACATCCGTTCCTTTGGGCTAGCATGAGCTGCCACACAGAGCACAAACATGAGAATATGGTTTAAATTGTAGCTCTGCCACGCTGTGGACTGGAGCAGTGTGTTTAATCTTTCTGGGTGCAGAAAGATGAAGTGGTATCCACCCAGAAGCATTGTGATAAAGACTGTGAGAAAATACAAGTTCAAGTCTTTGGTGACCTTGAGTAAGATTTTAAAATGTTCTTTGCATACATCTTGGATATTTCTTCAGTTATTCGTATCCTCAGTATGCTATTTTTTATTGTTGTTGTTGTTGTTGAAAAAGAAAATTCTGAAAGTGTCCAGAGAGAAAAGGTAAATTTCTTTTTTTTCTTTCTGAGACCGAGTCTCACTCTGTTGCCCAGGCTGGAATGCAGTGGCGTGATCTCAGCTCATTGCAGCCTCTGTCTCCTAGGTTCAAACAATTCTCCTGCCTCAGCCTCCTGAGTAGCTGGGACTACAAGCTGGTGTCACTATGTCTGGCAATTCTTTTGTATTGTTAATAGAGAGAGGGTTTCACCATGCTGGCCAGGCTGGTCTCGAACTCCTGACCTCAAGTGATCTACCTGCCTTGGGCTCCCAAAGTGCTGGGATTACAGGCATGAGCCACTGCTCCCGGCCAAGCCACTTTTTTTTTTTCTTTTTTAAAACCTTTTCAATATACAGTTAGTTAAATCCACTGCAAAACCCGGGGATACAGAGAACCGACTGTATACATTCACAATGCTGCAGTGAACAATTTTGTAGTTTAATCTTTGCACATATGGCCACGTTATTTTTTCTAATAAATTCCTAGGAGCAGTATTTATGAGTCGGAACACATGTACATTTCTAAGACTTGTGATGTATTTTGCCAAATTGCTCTTGAGAAATATGAGGATTTTTATTCCTAGTGTTGAATAGGAGCACCCCCTCCACCCCGACCACAGCACTAGCCAGTGTGAACAGTATTTATTCTATTGGCTTTTTATTTATTTATTTATTTATTTATTTATTTATTTATTTATTTATTTATTTAGAGAGGAATTTTCGCTCTTGTTACCCAGGCTGGAGTGCAGTGGTGCCGTCTCTGCTCAGTGCAACCTCCGCCTCTGGGTTCAAATACTTCTCCTGCCTCAGCCTCCCGAGTAGGTGGGACTACAGGTGCTTACCACCACACATGGCTAATTTTTGTATTTTCAGTAGAGACGGGGTTTCACCATGTTAGCCAGGCTGGTCTCAAACTCCTGACCTCAGGTGATCCACCCACCTCGGCCTCCCGGAGTGCTGGGATTACAGGCGTGAGCCACCTCACCCAGCCTTTATTCTATTGATTTAATCCATGTATTCATTTACTAAGTAAAAAGTAATAATTATTGTTTTAATTCATTTGATTATTAGGCTGAACACTTTTTTTTACCTCTTTTTATTCAATCTTTGATATTTATAAAGGGTTTATAAGATAGCTTCAAAGATCTATTTTTAATCCCTCTAACTCCAGAAAATCATATGGGAAAAGGAATTAATATATACTACATGCAGACATTGATTCTGAGTGATGCAACATAACCTATGTGTGCTGCAGTCTCTGAGCTCTCACACTGTGTTTATTCATGTCTTTGGTTAACACGTACATCATTTTAGTCTACTAAGATTCTGTTAGGCTGGGTGCAGTGGCTCACACCTGTAATCCCAGAGCTTTGCGAGGCTGACGCAGGTGGATCATGAGGTCAGGAGTTCAAGACCAGCCTGGCCAAGATGGTGAAACCCCGTCTCTACTAAAACTACAAAAATTAGCCAGGCATGGTGATGGGCACCTGTAATCCTAGCTACTTAGGAGGCTGAGGCAGAGAACTGCTTGAACCGGGGAGGCAGAGGTTGCAGTGAGCTGAGATCATGCCACTGCACTCCGGCCTGGGCGACAGAGTGAGACTCCATCTCAAAAAAAAAAAAAAAAGAAAAGATTCAGTAACATCAATAAAAATAAAATAATAGTATAC
Organism: Cacajao melanocephalus; assembly: GCA_963573385.1. Classification (NCBI taxonomy): domain Eukaryota; kingdom Metazoa; phylum Chordata; class Mammalia; order Primates; family Pitheciidae; genus Cacajao; species Cacajao melanocephalus. Next base: position 40,024 of record CAUYLG010015503.1, on the reverse strand, counting down.
TAAAGTCATAATGTTGTATGCTTATATAGTTTGTTTTCTGAGAGATCACAAAACTATAATAATATTATTTGATGATTCATCTTTGCTAACCTGTCTGTTATTTCATTGAATGGATGTACATATTTATACTAAAATATCATTCCTTGGCCGGGCACGGTGGCTCACACCTGTACTCTCAGCACTTTGGCAGACTAAGGAAAGTGGATCACTTGAGGTCAGGAATTCAAGATCAGCCTGAACAATGTGGTAAAACCCTGTCTCTACAAAAAATACAAAAACTAGCCAGGGGTGGTAGCACATGCCTGTAGTCCCAGGTACTTGGGAGGCTGAGGCACGAGAATTGCTTGAACCCAGGAGGCAGAGGTTGCAGTCAGTGAGCTGAGATTGCACCAGTTCACTCCAGCTTAGGCAATAGAGTGAGACTGTCTCAAAATAAAACAAATTAAAAATAAAATAAAATAAAATATCATTTCTTGTGTATCTGAAATTCAAATTTAACTGGGGCCAGGTGTGGTGGCTTATGCCTATAATCCCAGCACTTTGGAAGGCCAAGGCAGGAGAACCACTTGAAGCCAGGAGTTGCAGATCAGTCTGGGCAACGTGGCAAATCCCCATTCTAAAAAAAAAAAAAAAAAAAAGCCAGGCGCAGTGGCTCATGCCTGTAATCCCAGCACTTTGGGAGGCTGAGGCAGGTGGATCACCTGAGGTCAGGAGTTCAAGACCAGCCTGACCAACATGGTGAAACCCCATCTCTAATAAAACTACAAAAATTAGCCGGGTGTGGTCGCACATGCCTGTAATCCCAGCACTTTGGGAGGCTGAGGCAGGGGAATTGCTTGAACCCAGGAGGCAGAGATTTCGGTGAGTCAAGAACATGCCATTGCACTCCAGCCTGGGCAACAAGAGAAACTCTGACTCAAAGAAAATAATAATAATAAAAATAGGCAGGTGTGGTGGCTCACACCTATAATCTCAAGACTTTGGGAGGCCAAGGCAGGCAGGTCACTTGAGCTCAGGAGTTTAAGACCAGCCTGGGCTATATGATGAACCTCATTTCTACAAAAAATTTAAAAAAATTAGTCAGGCATGGTGGCTCTGCCTGTAGTCCCAGCTACTCAGGAGGATGAGGTGGGAAGATCACTTGGGAGGCTGAGGTTGCAGTGAGCGGTGATTTTGCCACTGCACTCCAACCTGGGTGACAGAGTGACACCTTATCTCAAAAAAAAAAAGTAAAAGTAAATAAAATAATAAAAATAAAAATAACTAGGAGCCCTTAACTGGCCTCTAGTTTCTAGTCCAAGCCCTCCCTGTGTCCAGGCTCTAAGTGTGATTCAGCAGGTGGTGTGGCTGAGGATACTGCCGGTGACCTCAGGCTGAGCTGTCATATTTCTGTACATCCTGTCCCCTTATCCCACCCCCAGAGAATCCATCTGGCATGGCAGAAAAAGTTTTTAAGGCACAGCCTTGAGTTCAAATCCCACCCCTTCTTTTAACTGGCATCATGATTTGTTGCTCAAGCCCTCTGTGCTTCCATTTTCTCATTTGTAACACAGGGAAAAAGACAGAAACTCAAACTCACAAAGTTGTTGTGAGGTTTGCATGCAAGGATGCATGAGAAACACTTTGCAGGGCCAAAAAAACGAATCTGAAGCTCACGTCTGCAGAGGTTAATGTAAGAAATTACCCCTGGCCTTCCCTTCAGTGTCACTGGAAGAAGTGAAAACTGTTTTTAAAGCTTGGGTCAGGGGGACGGGAAGCAGGAGAGACCCAGAATTCTAGTTTTTGGTAGCAGGAGATTTGGAGCCCTTTAAAAGAATGTTGCTTCTGTTTGTTTGTTTGTCTGTGTTTTCCTTGGGAATGAAACTGAATCTGTGAAGGTGATGTCAGATGAGAGACTGAAAGATTCCACATGGGCAGCTACAAGGTGCAGGTGGTGTTCTGTGAGCACTCAGCCGCTCTCTCTCGTTTCCCAGTCAGCCCGGGTAGAAGTCTGAGCTGACCGAGATATCCACATGCTTTCCTTCCGGGCAAAACAAAACCTTTCACCAAGCCTTTTCTACATCTCCCAGGGCCTCCACCACTCCTGTGATCCAAGACCTTCTTGAAATGCCAACAGCCTATTGTTAAATGTTTTCAAAGCAGTGTAGGCAGTCCTGCCAACCCTGTCCCTGTCTTCAAGAGCTCTGGCCAACAGTGCAAGGGTCCTTGCCAATTTCCTGGAGAAGGGGGTTGTTAACAGTTAAGTAGGGAGTGATCTTAAAGGACCAGGACCAATATTAGGGCTTCAGGCTGACGCGTCTCCTGTCATTAGTAGGGACAGGTGGTATCTCTTCCCTTTGTCCCTCACCCACGCAATTATTGTCTGCCTGTCTGGCAGATGCGGTCTAGGAGGAGCTTCTGCCAGTTTACTTCTAGATTAGGGTGTGAAAAACACAGGCTTTGCCTCTCCCTGGGAATGTAGTCTTGACCCTTGAGCTGGAAAGAAGAGGCTGGTTCCAGGGAGGGAATGGGCCCTGTCTCAGTCAATTCTGTTTTGATAGAACAGTTTTTCTTTAGCATCTTTCTCTCTCTTTCTCTCTATCTCTTTCTAGACAGAGTTTCGCTCTTGTTGCCCAGGCTGGAGTACAATGGTGCGATCTCGGCTCACTGCAGCCTCCGCCTCCTGGGTTCAAGCGATTCTTCTACCTCAGCCTCCCAAGTAGCTGGGATTACAGGCATGTGCCACCACGCCTGGCTAATTTTTTTGTATTTTATTTTTGTAGAGATGAGGTTTCTCCATGTTTGTCAGGCTGGTCGCGAACTCCCAACCTCAGATGATCCGCCTGCCTCAGCCTCCCAAAGTGCTGAGATTACAGGCATGAGCCACTAAGTCCAGCCCTCTCTCTTTCTTTCTTTCACTTATTAATGTATTATTTATTTATTTAGGTAAGACAGAGTCTTGCTCTGTTGTCTGGGTTTGAGTGCCATGGTGTGATCTCAGCTCACTGCAATCTCCACTTCTCAGGTTCAAACAATTCTCCTGCCTCAGCCTCCCAAGTAGCTGGGACTATAGGTATGTGCCACCACACTGTGCTAATTTTTGTATCTTTGGTAAAGACAGAGTTTCATCATATTGGCCAGGCTGGTCTCAAATTACTGGCCTCAGTTGTTCCACCTGCCCACCCACCTCGGCCTCCTAAAGTGCTGGGATTACAGGTGTAAGCCACCACGCCTGGCTTGTTTCCCTCCTTCCCTCCCTGCCTCCCTCCCTTCCTTCCATCCTCCCTCCCTCCCTTCCTTCCTCACAGTTTCTCTGGGAGAAACTCAGTTGATTTCTTTCTTGCCTGCTGGACCAGAGAGAGGTGGACATTTGTAAGGGAGGCGAGGAGGAAAGACATCACTAAAAGCAGGCACTGGCTGGGCAGGGTGTCTGCCCACACCTGGAATCCCAGTATTTTGGGAGGCCAAGGTGGGAGGATCACTTGAGCCAGGAGTTTGAGGCTGCAGTGAGCTATCATGGCACCACTGCACTCTAACCTGGGTGACAGAGAGAGACCCTGTCTCTAAAATAAATAAATAAATAATACATCAATAAAAGCAGGCACTATTTTGGCTGTTTTGGGTCTAGAGCAGTATTTTCCAATGTTTGAGCATTTGCATTCTACCTTTGTGATTTTTTGCTGAATCTCTTTATTTTATTTTAATTTTTTCTTTTCTGAGACAGAGTCTCGCTCTGTCACCCAGGCTGGAGTGCAGTTGCACTATCTCAGCTCGCTGCAACCTCAGTCTCCTGGGTTCAAGCGATTCTCATGCCTCAGCCTCCCAAGTAGCTGGAATTACAGGTGTGCATTACCACACCTGGCTTATTTTTTGTATTTTTAGTAGAGATGGGGTTTCACCGTGTTGGCCAGACTGGTCTTGAACTCCCAACCTCAGGTGATCCACCTGCCTCAGCCTCCCAAAATGCGGGGATTACAGGCAGGCATGAGCCACCGTGCCTGGCCTGTGTTTATTTTTATAAACGCACGTCTGTAGACCTAAAAATGCTTACCCCTGTGACCTTTGAAATCATCTCAAGTAATAATAGCTGAAACTTATTGAGTATTGTGGGCCCCAAACTATTTCCGAGCCCTACATGGAGTGAATTTATTTCTTCCTCACTGAGAGGAGGGGAGGAAGAGAATAGGGGAGGAAGATACACGCAAGCATTTGCTGTTAGTATCATCATTGCCATTTTACAGATGGCAAAATGCAGGCAAGTGTAGGGAAATTGACTTGCTTAAGGGCCCAAGATGGTGGAATCAAACCCAGACACTCAGTCTGAAGCCTAGACACTGATCCTTGATGCCATTCACCTTCCACGTGCTTGGAAACACTTCAACCCACCCAGAAGAAGTGCTGGCTGTTTGTCACCTGGATGCAAAGGGGTGGGATGTGGTGCCTGCTTCTCTGAACAGTGCAGTTTTTGTAGAGGACTGTAGGATGGAGGAGTCCCATGTCTACTCAGAAATGTCAGGAACTCACCTGCTAAGCCGCCTCATCCGGGGAGGATGCTGAACCTTTATCCATTCCCAACAGAATCTTTAGAGGAAGGAGATACTGTCTCTCATCACTGTTCCTGCAATGCAGAACCAAGTGTTCCAGCTTTGAACAAAGACATTGATCATAAGTTACTGGCTTGAATATTCTATGCGCCAGCCCTGGAGGAAGGGGGATGGACCTGAATCCAGCCTGTTCTGTAAGTGTGCCATGCCTAATGGTCCCAAAGATGTTGCAAATGAAATTTTTGATCTTTCTGAGAACAATCTGTTTTTCACCATCCCAGAGGCCCTCATTTGCATACCAAAATATTGATTTGGTAAATAAAACTGTTCCATTTCTTCCTTACAGCAGAACCCAAGTAGTCCAAGCCTTCAGTGAGCTGTGATTGTGCCACTGCACTCCAGCCTGGGTAACAGTGAGATTCCGTTGCTTAAGGGAAAAACAAAAACAAACAAAAAACAAAGAAACAAAAAGTGTTCTAAATGAAGCCTTACAATTGGTACTCTCCTTAAAAGGCAGAGGAGAGAAGACAGATTTCTAACAGCAAAAGCATTTTCTGAATGTTTGAAAAATGCGCACAGCGTACAGTGGCATGATCTCGCCTCACTGCAGCCTCCACCTCCTGGGTTCAAGCAATTCTCGTGCCTCAGCCTCCCGAGTAGCTGGGATTACAGGCACGCACCACCACAGCCAGCTAATTTTTGTATTTTTAGTGGAGATGTGGTTTTGCCATGTTGGCCAGACTAGCCTCAAACTCCTGACTTCAAGTGATCCGCCCGCCTTACCCTCCCAAAGTGCTGCGATTACAAGCATGAGCCACTGTGCCTGGCCTGTAGCTGTGTCTTTTGTACAGTACATATTTTTACTTTTAAATGGCAAGGCGGCTATATTTTTTTGTTTTTGTTTTGAGATGGAGTGTCATTCTGTCAACCAGGCTGGAGTGCAGTGGTGCAATCTTGTCTCACTGTAACCTCCACCTCCTAGGTTCGAGCGATTCTCCTGCCTCAGCCTCACAAGTAACAGGGACTACAGGCACATGCCACCATGCCCAGCTAATTTTTGTATTTTTAGTAGAGATGGGGTTTCACCACGTTGGCCAGGATGGTCTCGATCTCTTGACCTTGTGATCTACCCACCTTGGCCTCCCAAAGTTCTGGGATTACAGGCTTGAGCCACCGCACCCAGCCTAGGTTTTTTAAGAAAAACATCAGTTCAGCATATCTCATGAAGGATCAGGCACTGTATTTTGTCGTTATGCCATTTTAGCTTCCTTTATACTTGAACATTTTTGAAGAGTCCAGGCCATTTGTTTGTGTTTGTTTGTTCCTCTGTTTGTGTTGAGACAGAGTCTCTCACTGTCGCCCGGGTTGGTGTGATCTTGGCTCACTGCAGCCTCCGCCTCTCGAGTTCAAGCAATTCTGCCTCAGCCTCTTGAGTGGCTGGGATTACAGGCACCTGCCACCACATTTGGCAGATTTTTGTATTTTTTAGTAGAGACAGGGGTTTGTCACGTTGGCCAGACTGGTCAACTCTTGACGTTGTGATCTGCCCACCTCCGCCTCCCAAAGTGCTGGGATTACAGGTGTGGGCACTGCGCCCGGCTTGCCATTTGGTTTTCACCATGTTCCTGAGTTTGGATTCGCCTGACTGTGTGCCCATGGTTTAGACTCAGCCAGGGGACCACAGGTGAGAGGTTGTGTCCTTTTCAGTGTCTGGCAGTGGGAGGCACCTGCAAGACGTTTCTAGAAAGTTCCTTTTGCAAAAGAAAAGCAAGTCCCACATTCTTCCTGCAAGAAGAGCATTTCGCTTCGAATGCCTCTTCAGTTGCTATCATGTGCCAATCTCTTCAGCAAGCCATTTCCAGGAGGGACTGGTTAAGAATTATTGTTCAGATTTTGGTTAAACGCTGTCACTTAGCTTTAAAACATATGTTCCCATGTTCCCGGCATCAACGACGATTTCTGTTTTATTACTCTTTGAATCATTTCTTCCACTTTGGGAATATGTATCTTCAGTTATTATGTAACATGGTGGAAAAGTAGAATCAGACTCACAAAGTGTGAGTTACATGCCCATTTTTGATAAAGCCTACATGAGTTCTCCTCCCTGGTGTGCATGCGGCAAACTCTCTTGCAGTCTCCATGTCTAAACGTTCACTCCCCAAGGGGCCAATGCCAACTTCCCTCCTGAAAACATCAGCCCCCACTCCCTACCTGTATCCTCAATCCCTTTCATCCTCATATTTTAAAAAACAGAGACAGGGGGCTGGGCATGGTGGCTCACACCTGTAATCCTAGCACTTTGAGAGGCCGAGGTGGGTGAATCACCTGAGGTCAGGAGTTTGAGATCAGCCAGGCCAACATGGCGAAACCCCCTCTCTATTAAAAATACAAAAATTAGCCAGGCGTGGTGGCATGCACCAGTAATCCAAACTACTTGGGAGGCTGAGGCAGGAGAATCAGTTGAACCTGGGCAGCTGAGGTTGCAGTCAGCCAAGATCACACCACTTTATTCCAGCCTGGGCTACAATGTGAGACTCTGCCTCAGAAAAATAAAAATAAAAAAAAAAAAAGAAAGAAAGACGGGTTTTGCTACATTGCCCAGGCTTGTCTTGAACCCCTGGACTACGGTAATACTCCCACCACAGCTTTACCAGAAGCTGGGACTACAGGACTGCACCACTGCGCTTGGCTTCATTCCACCTATTTACTCTCTCTCTCGTTTTTAATTTTTTTTTTTTGATGGAGTCTCACTCTGTTGCCCAGGCTGGAGTGCAGTGGCACGATCTCTGTTCATTGCAACCTCCACCTCTGGGTTCAAGCGATTCTCCTGCCTCAGCCTACCAAGTAGCTGGGATTATAGGGGCGTGCCACCATGCCCGGCTACTTTTTTGTATTTTTAATAGAGACGGGGTTTCACCATGTTAGCCAGGATGGTCTCAATCTCCTGACCTCGTGATCCGCCTGCTTCAGCCTTCCAAAGTGCTGGGATTACAGGCATGAGCCACGGCACCTGGCCTTAATTCTTATCCCTTGTTATCTGCAATATCCAATATAACGTACTTATTTGTATATTTATTATTGTTGGCCTCTTTCTGACGGCACACGGGCCCCATGGGGCAGGTATTTCTGCCTGGTCCCCTGCTATAGCCCCCGCACTGAGAACCATGCCTGACACACCACATGATCCTATGCATATTTACTGAGTGAATGAAGGAACAGATGAATGGCTCTTTGTCCAGTGAGTAAATTGTTTCATGTTTCGAATGAGAGAATTGTGAAAGCTACTGATCTTGTAGTAGTTAAGAATAGACAAGAGCTTGGGTTGGGTTCAAATTGTTTGAACGTTGCTCGTCTTTTACAGGAGACTATTTCAGAATCTCAAGATTAAGTGGCAGTGAAATGTGGTGCTAAGAGGCCCAAGAACCCTGACCTGGTGTCCTGACTTCGGGTGTCATGACACTGGAGCCTTGACCCTACAGGTTCTGTCAAACCGGGGTTCTCTCCCCTGGGGCCACACCTCTCTATAATTCCTTTCATTTCAAGGAGATGGCCCCAAAGACTAGAGAAGGGGTTTCTTGTTGGGTGTTAGTGGCTCCCCCCTGTAATCTCAGCACTTTGGGAAGCTGAGGCAGGCAGAGCACTTGAGGTCAGTAGTTCGAGACCAGCCTGGCCAACATGGTGAAGACTTATCTTTACTAAAAATACAAAAATTAGCCAGGTGTGGTGGCTGTGCCTGTAATCAAGTTAGTCAGGAGGCTGAGCCAGGAGAATCACTTGAACCTGGAAGGTGGAGGCTGCAGTAAGCCGAGATCATGCCACTGCACTCCAGCCTGGGCGACAAGGAAAGATACTGCCTTAAAAAACAAAAAAGAAAAGAGATTTCCCTTGCCTTTTATTTCTTCTCGTACCCAAATAGCAGTTTTGCTGCTTTCATCCTTCCTGTTGAGGCATCTTCCACCTGCCATTACTTTCAATGTCTGGGAAGACAGAGTGGGGCCCCGCCCTCCTACCAAGAGCCAATGGTTTATGCTCTGACAGGGCAGAGGCCCCAGCTCCTTTTATCATAATCATGGGGTGGAAACTGTGGTGCTGTGGGGCCATGCAATCACAACTCTTATGTCATTTGGACATCAAGGACAGGGGACTTCCTGTTCTTTAATGGAAACAAACAAATCAAAGCAGAGTGATAAAGAATGAACCCTGATACAGAGTGCAAATCGAGGAGTGATTTCTAAACAAAGAGAGAGTCCTAGCTGGGTGCGGTGGCTCATGCCTGTCATTCCAGCACTTTGGGGAGGGCAAGGTGGGCAGATCACAAGGTCAAGAGATCGAGACCGTGAAACCCCGTCTCTACTAAAAATACAAAAGTTAGCTGGGCGTGGTGGCATGTGCCTGTAATCCCAGCTACTTGGGAGGCTGAGACAGGAGAATTGCTTGAACCTGGAAGGTGGAGGTTGCAGTGAGCCAAGATTTTGCCACTGCACTCCAGCCTGGTGCCTGGTGACAGAGTGAGACTCTGTCTCAAAAAAAAAAAAAAAAGAAACGAGATCGAGACCATCCTGGCCAACATGGTAAAACCCCGTCTCTACTAAAAATACAAAAATTAGCCAGGCATGGTGGCGCGCACCTTTAGTCCCACTTACTCAGGAGGCTGAGGCAGGAGAATCGCTTAAACCGGGAGGTGGAGGTTGCAGTGAGCTGAGATCTCGCCACTGCACTCTAGCCTGGTGACAGAGCGAGACTCTATCTCAAAAAAAAAAAAAGAAAGAAAAAAAAAGAGAGAGTCCTAATGCAGTGCGTACAGGCAAGAAAAGACAATGGAAATCACAGGTTGTTACTCACATATGCTCCCTGGAGAAGGCAAAGTCACTGTGGGTGTGACCATGGGAACCTAGGGCCATTGAAAGATTTTCCTGAGAGCTGCACCTTCCCCTTGGGCAAGTTCCTCAACCTCTCTAGCTGAGGGAATTTTTTCCATTTGTATTTGAGGATAATAATATTTGTCTTCCATCGTTCTTGGAAATGAATAGAGGTAATATATGCAAAATGTTGGACAGTGAGTAGGTATTTAATAGTAATAATAGTGATAATATAGCAGCTACCATTTATTGAGCAGCTATTCTGTGCATGCGTACAGCAACCTCATAACCTCATTCCATAGGCACTTTTTTTTCTTAATCTTTAAAAAATTTTTTTTTGATCCAGGCAGCATTGAAGGAATAGTTTTTTTTTTGTTTGTTTGTTTTTTTAAGACAAAGTCTGGCTCTGTCACCCAGGCTAGAGTACAGTGGCATGATTTCAGCTCACTGCAACCTCTGCCTCCCAGGTTCGAGTGATTCTTCTGCCTCAACCTCCCCGAGTAGTGGGATTACAGGTGCCCACCACCATGCTCAGCTAATTTTTGTATTATAACTAGAGATGAAGTTTTGCCCTATTGGCCAGGCTGGTCTTGAACTCCTGACCTCAAGTGATCCTCCTGCCTCAACCTCCCAAAGTGCTGTGATTACAGGCCTGAGCCACCACACTTGGCCAGCCCTCCTGTTTATTCTATTTTACGAACTCAAAAACAGAGTGTTAAAGAAACATGTTTCTGCCAGGAATAGGTGGCAGGTTAAAAAAAAAAAAAGATAAAATAAAAATAAAGGAATATGTTTCTACCTAAGCCACACAGAGAAACAGTAGGAAAGATTCAGGCTAAAGGTTGGCTACCTGACTCAAGAACCCAATTCTTAAATTCTTTTTTTAATTTTAATTTATTTCTTGAGACGAAGTCTTACTCTGTTGCCCAGGCTGGAGTGCAGTGATGCAATCTGGGTTCAAGCAATTCTCCTGCCTCAACCTCCCAAGTAGCTGGGACTATAGGCATGTACCACCATGCCTGGCTAATTTTTGTATTTTTTAGTAGTAATGGGGTTTCATTATGTTGGCGAAGCAGATCTTGAACTCCTGACCTCAGGTGATCCACCTGCCTTGGCCTCCCAAGTGCTGGGATTACAGGCATGAACCACCGCACCTGGCCTTAAATTCTTAATTGCTTCATTTGATGCCTTTTCAAGTAAGTAAAATATACACATATTTTTCATATAAAAGCATATATAAAGTATGTATTTTAATAAAATATATATATATTTAAAGTTAAGTGAAAAAATATATATATTACAATTTTCCAACAGTCATGTATTACATAACAACATCTCAGTCAACATAGACTGAATATATGATTGTGGTCCCATAAGATTATAATACTGTATTTTCAGGGCACCTTTTCTGCACAAATACTTTCCATTGTGTTACAATTGCCTATGTTTAGATACACAAATACTTCTTATTGTGTTACAGTTGCCTACAGTATTCAGTACCATCACATGCTGTACGGGTTTGTAGCTTAGCAGCAATAGGCTGTGCCACGAATCTTAGGTGTGCAGCAGGCTATACCATCTAGGTTTGTGAAAATATACTCTAGGATGATCACACAATGATGAAATTGCCTAATGATGTGTTTCTCATAACATATTCCCATCATTAAGTGACACGTGACTGTGTGCATGTATACACATACATATTTATGTGTGTGTATATAAATATATTCTTTTTCGAGCAAGATGAACAGAGAAACTGTGCACGAACTGTTGAGATCTCTGTCCATTCTGGGAACCTGGACATGCCGCTTTCTTCTTTGGTCTTAGAATTTCCATCCATAGACATGGATAGGCATGGTGGCTCATGCCTGTAATCCCAGCACTTTGGGATGCTGAGGTGGGAGGATCGCTTGAATCCAGGAGTTTCCAGTCCGGCCAACACAGGGGACACTGCCTCTATAAAATAAAATAAAAAAATCATTAAAAAAAAAAAAGAGGCTGGGTGTGGTTGCTCACGCCTATAATCCCAGCACTTTGGGAGACCGAGGCAGGTGGATCACAATGTTAGGAATTCAGGACCAGCCTGGCCAACATGGTGAAACCCTGTCTTTACTAAAAATACAAAAATCAGCTGGGTGTTTTGGCAGGCGCCTATAATCCCAGGTACTCGGGAGGCTGAGGCAGGAGAATTGCTTGAATCGGGGAGGCAGAAGTTGCAGTAAGCTGAGATCCTGCCACTGCACTCCAGCCTGGGTGACAAAGCAAGACTCCATCTCAGGAAAAAAAAAAAAAAAAAAGAATTGTGATCTACAGGATGCTAAGAATAGACTCAACCCCCTGCTTAGTCTGCACCTCCTGACTGCTCTTCCACTTCATCTCTTCTGGGAAGCCCCTCTCGGATCCCTTTGGCAACGGCATCAGGAGGCGTCTATGGAGGCTGTAGAGGATGGTTGCAGGGAGAAAGGAAAAGATGAACTTGCCTTTGAAGAGGGATGATAATGCAAGTGTGAGTTCTAGATTTGGACATATGATTCTATTCTTGTCTTGTGTGACCTTGGTCAATATACCTGTGTGACGACATGCTTATGTGACCTTAGGCAAGTCACTTAAACTTTATCCACCTCAGTTCTTTTTGTTTTTGTTTTTTTTTTGATGGAGCCTTGCTCTGTCACCCAGGCTGGAGTGCAGTGGCGTGATCTTGGCTCATTGAAACTTCCACAACTCCGGTTCAAGCGATCGTCTTGTCTCAGCCTCTTGGGTAGCTGGAACTACAGGCATATGCCACCATGGTTTCACCATGTTGGCCAGACTTGTCTCAAACTCTTGACCTCAAGTGATCCACCCCGCTCGGCCTCCCAAAGTGCTGGGATTACAGGTGTGAGCCATGACACCTGGCCGGAGCACTCTATTTAAAACGCATTCCTCTCCTGTCACTCTCGCTCTGGTTTTGTTTTCCTTCATAGCAATTAGCCCCACCCGAGATATTGTATTCTACTCATGACTCCTCTGATGTAAGCTCCATAAGGCAGGGGCTGTATTTGGGTCTTTGTGTGTTCCCAGTGCCTGGCATGGAGTCATCTCTCAGTAAATATTTATTGAATGTCTGGACATGGTGACGCATGCCTGCAATTCCAGCACTTTAGGAGGCTGAGGCAGGAGGATCACTTGAGCCCAGCAGGTCAAGGCTGCAGTGATCCATGAAACGCCACTAAACTCTAGCTTGAGCGACAGAGCAAGACGTTTTCTCAAAAAACCTTTTTTGTTGTTGTTGAATGAATGCTTGAAGAGCCAAAGGAGCTGATTCAACCCTTCAAAGGCATTAGAGCAAACAGGCAGAGCCAGTTTTTCAGATAGTGTGCCAGGAACTCTCTCCTCTTCCAGCCCCTCAGTTCAGTTTTCTGGAAGAAGAAGGCAAAGCTGCATAATGATAACCATAGCTTTTTCTCAAAGGGTGTGGAGTCTGCGGTCAGTTTTTTTTGTTGGTTGGTTGGTTTGTTTTGAGATGGTGTTTGGTTCTTATTGTCCAGGCTGGAGTGCGATGGCGTGATTTCGGCTCACTGCAACCTTGGCCTCCCAGGTTCAAGCAATTCTCCTGCCTCAACCTCCCCAGTAACTGGGATTACAGGTGTTTGCCGCCATGCCTCGCTAATTTTTGTATTTTTAGTAGGACAGGGTTTCACTCTGTTGGCCAGGCTGGTTTGGAACTCCTGACCTCAGGGGATCTGCCCGCCTCAGCCTCCCACAGTGCTGGGATTACAGGCATGAGCCACCATGCCTGGCCAAACATCTTTGATATCTGACAGTCCACCAGACCATTCTGACTACCTCCTCACCTAGTAATTAGTCATTTCCTCTCTCCCATGATTGACTCCCCCAGTTACCAGTTAATACCGTATTTATTAATTTCCTGCCATGACTATGATACTATGTTAATACTGCAGATGCTTTATTGAAATGTAAAGTGACTCTTCCTCCTCAAGTAGGATAGAGGCAGTATAGTTTAGTGGTTAGGGTAGAGAAGGATACTGATGACAGAAGTCTGGGTTCAAACCCTCGTTTTGCTTTGTTGTTTTGTTTTGTTTGAGACAGGCTCACGCTCTGTCACCCAGCCTGGAGTGCAGTGGCACTAACACAGCCTGGGCTCAAGCAGTCTCCACTCTGGTCTCCCAAAGTGTCGGGATTACAGGCATGAGCCACCACACCCAGCTCAAACCCTCTTTTTACTACTTACCAGCCATGTGACTTATACAAGTCACTTAAACTCCCTAAGCCTCAGTTTCTAATCTCAGAAATGGAGATGAGAACAGTACCTACTGTGTAGGGAACCATGAGTTTGTTCTAGTAAGCTCCCAGAGCTGTGCTTGGCACATGGCTACCACTAGATGACCTTTCATGTCTAACATAGAATCACACTGTGGGCCGGATGCAGTCGCTCACACCTGTAATCCCAGCACTTTCGGAGACCGAGGCAGGTGGATCACATGAGATCAGGAGTTCGAGACCAGCCTGACCAACAAGGTAAAAGCCCATTTCTACCAAAAATACAAAAATTAACTGGGCATAGTGGTGCATGGCTGTAATCTCAGCTACTCGGGAGGCTGAGGCAGGAGAATCGCTTGAACCCAGCAGGCAGAGGTTGCAGTGAGCTGAGATCATGCCATTGTACTCCAGCCTGGCAACGAAACTCCATCTCAAAAAAAAAAAAAAAGAATAATAAAAAAAAAGAATCGCATTGTGAAGCGTGACGATGGATCAATGAAAACTCAACTAACAATATGTGGATTGGATGACTCAATGCAGTGTTTATACACACATGTGGACACAGGGGACACCCCGGTACAACAGAAAGAACATGTGCTCTGGAAGCATGCTGACCTGCGCAGGAATGCCCACTCCAGCTCTTGCTAGCTGTGACACCTTGAGACCTCAACCCCAGTTTCCTTATTTGCATAATATGGACCTGAATTTTTGCTTATCACTAAAATCCAGGGATTGGATTTTAATGGATATCAGAGTATTTGTGAAGATTTAACAAGATGCTCATTTCCTTCCCTATGAATGTCTATTGCTGTTTAGAAATCCTGATGAAAAGACAAAGACTATTCTGACTGAGTTGGGAAGTGGGTATGAAGTCAATACCTTGCTTGGCTAATCAGAAAGACGCCTTTTAGTGAACAGGATTAGAGTTTTGATTAAAAAAACACTTCTGGGTACAGTGGCTCACGCCTGTAATCCCAGCACTTTGGGAGGCTGAGGCAGGCAGATCACCTGAGTTCTGGCGAGACAAGCCTGGCCAACATGGTGAAACCACATCTCTACAAAATATTCAAAAATTAGCTGGGTATGGTGGTGCGTGTCTGCAATCTTAGCCACTTGGCGGGCTGAGGCATGAGAATTGCTTGAACCTGGGAGGCAGAGGTAGCAGTGAACCAAGAAAGGTCACGCCACTGCACTTCAGGCTGGGCAACAGAGAAAGACCTTGTCAAAAAAAAAAGAAGGAAGGAAAGGAAGGAAGGAAGGAAGGAAGCGACAGAAGGAAGCTGAAGAAAAATTGTTCTATCAAAACAGAATAGGCTGGGTGCGGTGGCTCACTCCTGTAATCCCAGCACTTTAGGAGGGTGAAGCGGGCAGATCATGAGATCAAGAGTTTGAGACCAGCCTGGCCAATATGGTGAAACCCCGTCTCTACTAAAAATACAAAAATTAGCTTGGTGTGGTGGTGAACACCTGTAACCTTAGCTACTTGGGAGGCTGAGGCAGGAGAATTTCTCCAACCCAGGAGGCAGAGGTTGCAGTGAGCCAAGATCGTGCCATTGCACTTCAACCTGGGCAACAGAGTGAGACTCTGTCTCAAAAAATAAACAAATGAACAAACAAACAAATAAAACCAGAAAAGAGGATAATGATTTAGTCAAGGAATGTGTTAACGTCTGTATCATATAGATCCTCATCTTGCAATCCATGTCATAGAATCCTAAAAACTCAACCTCTGAGGGGGACCAAGGAGCTCTGTAGCTTATTGTAGAAGCCCCTCTCTAGACACCATCTCCCAAAAAGGGGTCATCTCACCTCTATTTGAATACTTCTGGATGGCCAATTCACTGTTGCATGAAGCTGGCGATTTTGCTTTTGATAACTTGAGCTCTTCCTAAGGCTTGCCCCCAAATTCTTCCTGCAGCTGACTTCCACCAGTCTCTGGCAAGGCACATTTTCCCATCTCTTCTCTCTGACTTGGCAGGGATTGGATTTTAATGGTTATCTACTGAGCAGAGTACTTTACAATTCTTGATAATAGCCCCCTTATTCGGGAAAATCAATACCAGAAATGGTTGAGGCTTGTAAAAAATTCACCAGATATCTGTCTGTGGTGGTTAGATAGCATGGTATTTGTAATTCCCAGTGCAGTCTGCAATGCAATGGTGAACACTGGCACTGAAAACAGTGATGATATATTCTGTAACTAAAATATATTTCTTCGTATCATATCTCAAGTCCAGTTCATTTTATCAACATTATTGAGCATCTTACTAGGCTGTGGAAGGCACTAAATCCAACATAAACCTGCAGGCTGGTTTTCTCTTTCAACTCCTATTCTCACTGTTTAGAACCACTTTCATGAAATGTGATGTAAAATAACATGATTGATGCTCTTAATAAAGCCATGGATGGGGTGGGGGTGGGGGTGGGGTGGAGGGAGGCAGCTAAAATGTGTGCTAGAAACTGTTGATGCAGGCCATGTGTGGTGGCTCACACTTGTATTCCCAGCGCTTTGGGAGGCTGAGGCAGGTGGATCATGAGGTCAGGAGTTTGAGACCAGCCTGATCAACATGGTGAAACCCTGTCTGTACTAAAAACACAAAAATTAGCCAGGTGTAGTGGTGTGTGCCTGTAATCCCAGATACTCAGGAGGCTGAGGCAGGAGAATCACTTAAACCTGGGAGGTGGAAGTTGCAGTGAGCTGAGATTGTGCCACTGAGCTCCAGCCTGGGTGACAGAGTCTAAAAAATAATATGTCGATGCAGGGCTGGGATGAGGATGAGGAGAGTGAGGGATCTGGGACACAAAATCAAGGACCCTGTCCCTCTAGTCCCTGCTCCAGTCTTCAAGGTCTCTTTTAGGTTTGGCATTTTGTGACTCGGTGCATACACATGAGGTCTGTGGTCTTCCAAGTCACCACCTGGGAAATCTTGACTTTCAAACATGCTTCTGTTGTTCACACTTTAGCAATGGTTCTTGAGAATTACTTTCAGAGCCTGCATCACATTTTTAAATTTCAGCACGTCTTTGGGGGAATGGTAAATCTTGGTCCTTTGAAGGTAGATTTGATTTTTAGAAATAGACACAAACCACTTGTGGCTGAATCTGGGGATTAATATATAGTAGACAAGCCACATAACTCCATGTGGAGTCAAAAGTAGATTTTCACTTGTATGTTGTAAATTGGCCTTGAAGGCAATCTTGACAGTGGGGGTTGCAGAATCTGCTTAGAGCTATCACAACTTCCCAGATTGGTACATATGCTCTGAAGGTATCCACTCTGAAGCCATTACTTGATCTATTATGAGAGTTTTGGAGTGTTTATTCTTTTTTTTTTTTTGGAGACACAGAGTCTCACTCTGTTGCCCAGGCTAGAGTGCAATGGCGCGATCTTGGCTCACCACAACCTCCACCTCCTAGGTTCAAGCAATTTTCCTGCCTCAGCCTATCAAGTAGCTGGGATTACAGGCATGCACCACCGCGGCCGGCTAATTTTTGTATTTTCAGTAGAGACGAGGTTTCACCATGTTGGCCAGGCCGGTCTCAAACTTCTGACCTCAGGTGATCCACCCACCTCATCCTCCCAAAGTGCCGAGATTTCAGGCATGAGCTACCACACCCAGCCTGAAGTGTTTATTCTAAAGTCCCTTTGATTATTTTCTAGTCAAACTCTGTATTATTGAGTTACAATAAATAGAAACCGTTTAACTTATCTCCAGTCCAATAGAAACTGTTTAACTTATCTCCAGTCCTTCTTCTTAAAGGTTAGAAGTCTGGAGAAATTACCTAAGAATAATATATTACAAAATACTAACATATTTGCTTTATGATTAAGAGTTGACCCTTAAGAGAAATTGTACGGAACCAAGACATCTTAAGTCCTCTTTTAATCTCTCAAACATCTCAATTTCTCGTCAGCTTTGATTAAAATGTTTCACGTTGGGGAAATCCAAAGAGTCCTTGGTGAGTTATCTCAGTCAAAGCATTGGCTCAAATACTCTAAGGATCTTAGAAACAGCAGGAAAGAAGGTCCTTCCAATATTCCTACCGCTGATCTTCAAAATCTTATTTGGCAGAGAAATGAAGAACCGAAGGCCCTGCAATTCAACCAGCAGGCATCTTAAGACAATTCCAAGAACTCAGACTTGTTGACTTCTATTGCAGTCATGTATTGGGCCAAACTTTGAAAAACAGAACTTCTGAGCTCCTTGCCCAATCAATATTGCATTGGCTCTTTTTTTTATTTTTTATTTTTTTTGAGACGGACTCTCGCTCTGTCACCAGGCTGGAGTGCAGTGGCGCGATCTCAGCTCACGGCAACCTTCAACTCCCTGGTTCAAGCGATTCTCCTGCCTCAGCCTCCTGAGTAGCTGGGATTACAGGCATGCAACACCATGCCCAGCTAATTTTTGTATTTTTAGTAGATACGGGGTTTCATCATGTTGACCAGGATGGTCTTGATCTCCTGACTTGATGATCCACCTGCCTAGGCCTCACAAAGTGCTGGGATTACAGGCATGAGCCACTGTGCCTGGCTTTTTTTTTTTTTTTTTTGCAACAGAGGATCACTGTGTCACCCAGGCTGGAGTGCAGTGATGCGATTTCGGCTCACTGTGATGTCCTCCTCCTGGGTTCAAGCGATTCTCCTGCCTGAGCCTCCCAAATAGCTGAGATTACAGTCATGTGCCGCCATGCCCACCTAATCTTTTTGTGTTTTTAGTAGAGATGGATTTCACCAGGTTGGCCAGGCGGGTCTTGAACTCCTGACCTCAAGTGATCTGCCCACCTTGGCCACCCAAAGTGCTGAGAGTACAAGAGTGAGCCATTGCGCCTGCCCAGTACTGGGCTCTTAATCTCCTCAGATATCTACTTACCCATTTGCAAGTCCTTGCCCCAGACAGCAAGCTGCTTCTCCAGCTTCCCAGACAGCTTTTATTCCTTGTGAGAAACCAGCAGTTTCAGACGTCAATTCCTAATATTCATTCTGAGCTTTTTCAGGCCCAAGTCCTGTTGGCCACTTTCTGCTGACCTGGCCTTCGGGTGGAAGTAATCTTCAGCTGCATTTCCCAGCCACTTGTGTTTCCAGGAAACTATTTGTGTAAGCCTTCAAAACACTGCAAGTTTCAAAATTCTTATTAGTCTGTAAATGGGAGCCTTGAGCACATATTTACACTCCCTAGTAATTAATTGTTTGATAGCAGAGTTATTGCTAATCGTTTTATGATTTTGCAACTCTGTGTGGAGGCTTGGAATTGGTTCTCAGCCAAGACCAAAGAACCATGTGTCTTCAGGATATATTGAGACAAGAAATTATTATTATTATTATTTTTAAATGGAGTTTCACTCTTGTTGACCAGGCTGGAGTGCAATGGTGCGATCTTGGCTCACGGCAACCTCCACCTCCTGGGTTTAAGCAATTCTTCTGCCCCAGCCTCTGGATTACCTGGGATTACAGGCATGTACCACCACGCCTGGCTAATTATTGTATTTTCAGTAAAGACAGGGTTTCTTCATGTTGGTTAGGCTGGTCTCGAACTCCCAACATCAGGTGACCTGACAACCTTGGCTTCCCAAAGTGCTGGGATTACAGGCATGAACCACTGCCCCCAGCCAAGAAATTATCTTTGAATTGATGGAGTGATAGAGGGAAAGCCCAAAGGTTTATTATGCTTGAAAGCTAAAGAGGAGAGGAACAGATGCCTTTTGAGCACCTCCTATGAGCTGGGCACAGTCATGCTGTCAAATGATGTTCTCCATTATTCTATTCGATCCACTGCTCTAAGAGGGTAGGGCCATCGACTTCTTTTTAGCAGTCCAGAAAGTGGAGACTCAGAAGGGTTAAGAAACTGCACCAACTCTGGCTGGGTGAGGTGGCTCACACCTGTAATCCCAGCACTTTGGGAGACCCAGGTGGGTGAATCACTTGAAGTCAGGAGTTCAAGACCAACCTGAGCAACACAGTGAAACCTTGTCTCTACTAAAAAAAATACAAAATTGCTGGGTGCGGTGGCTCATGCCTGTGATCCCAGCACTTTGGGAGGCTATGGCAGGTGGATCACCTGAGATCAAGAGTTTGAAAGCAGCCTGACCAACATGGTGAAACCCCATCTCTACTAAGAATACAAAAATTAGCTGGATGTGGTGGCGGGCACCTGTAATCCCAGCTTATTAGGAGGCTGCGGCAGGAGAATCACTTGAACCCGGGAGGTGGAGGTTGCAGTGAGCCAAGATAACGCCATTGTACTCCAGCCTGGGCAACAGAATGAGACTCCATCTCAAAAAAAAAAAAAAAAAAATGGCGGGGGGTGCTGGCACACACCTGTAATCTCAACTGCTTGGGAGGGTGAGGCAAGAGAATTGCTTGAACCTGGGAGATGGAGGTTGCAGTGAGCTGAGATTGTGCCATTGCACCCTAGCCTGGGCAACAAGAGCAAAACTCCGTCTCAAAAACGAGAAAAAAGAAAAAAGAAACAGCACCAAGTCACAGAACTAGTGAGTGGCAGAGCCACAACTTTAACCCAGAGTCCCAGTGAAGCTAGGAATTTTAGGAGAGGTCAGAGAGGGCAAAAACTGGCTATCAAAGTGGACAGAAGGTGGAAATGATGAACTTCCAGCAAGGTAAGAAGTGTCTTGGAGGATAAAATGCTTTAAAAGAGAAGCCAGGGGAAGAAGGTGGAAAGTGCAGGAAGATGAGGCCCCAAATAACCCTGGTTCAGTCATTAATTCATTCAACAAACATTTGCAATTCCAGCTGTTAAGTTTTCTTCAGAGCCTCAGCTGCCTTAAGATTAAGTTGTGGAAGCAGCCTTGAAGAGCTATTTAAGAGGCAGGTCATCCTTAAAACCCACTTACCAAGTGTGTATATCAGGTTTCCCAGCTGGACTTAAACAGATGCAGTTCTGACCTCTAACCCTTGACTTCTAGCAGCAGATTAGCAGGATCTATAGCTCAGCTTCTATACTTCATAGCTGTGAGACTTTGGGCAAGTCACTTGATCTCTCTGGGCCTTTGTTTCCTCATCTGTAAAAGGGGATAATAATGATAGTACCTATCTGGAACACAGTGAACAGTTATTGGACATAAGTTGAGCTCTGTGGCCTATAGCCTGGAATGGATCCTGCTCTTTCTTCCTCTCACTAACCTATGTATGAACTTCAGACATTTATAATGCAAACCCAGTGTGCTTCACTCTTCTTCTTCTCTTTTTTTTGAGACAGAGTCTTGCTCTATCGCCAGGCTGGAGTGCAGTGGCGCGATCCTGGCTCACTGCAACTTCTGTTTTCCGGTTTCAAGCACTTCTCCTGCCTCAGCCTCCTGAGTAGCTGGCTAATTTTTTCGTACTTTTTTTTAGTAAAGATGGGGTTTCACCATGTTGGCCAGGATGGTCTTGATCTCTTGACCTCGTGATCTGCCCGCCTTGGCCTCCCAAAGTGCTGGGATTACAGGCTTAAGCCACCGCGCCCGGCCTTTTTTTTTTTTTTTTTTTTTTTTTTTTTTTTTTTTTGAGATGGAGCCTGCTACTGTCACTGCCCAGGCTGAAGCGTGATCTTGGCTCACTGCAACCTCCACCTCCTGGGTTCACGCAATTCTCCTGCCTCAGCCTCCTGAATAGCTAGGATTACAGGCAAACACCACTACACCCGGCTAATGTTTTTGTATTTTTAGTAGAGACGGGGTTTCACTATGTTGGCCAGACTGGTCTCAAACTCCTGACTTAGTGATCCGCCCACCTTGGCATCTCAAAGTGCTGGGGTTACAGGCATGAGCCATTTCGCCTGGCTTTTTATTTTTTTTAATAGAGACAGGAGTTGGGCATGGTGGCTCATGCCTGTAATCCCAACACTTTGGGAGGCCAAGGCAGGAGGATAGCTTGAGCTTAGGACCTCCAGACCAGCCTGGCCAACGTAGTATGACGCTGCTCCTCTCTATTCTTTGTTTTGGAGACAGGGTCTCACTCTGTCGCCCAGGCTAGAATGCAAGTATTTTTGGCTTGCACCAAAAATAATTACAGCTCACTCTGATGGGAGGTTAAAGGGGAGCACGTGCTGCCTATCCCTAAAGCCATGCAGAGCAGAAGCTGAACCCCATTACCACACAGATCCTTTGACACATAAAGGCCAGATCTTGCGTCTCCCCATTCTGGGCTGGCAAAATGTGTGGAATCAACCCCAGAGATACATCCAGGAAAATTGGTGGAGAAAAAACTCTTAGGGAAATGCACCATCACCCCTCTTCTAGGGAACTCCTGGGGTCTCCAGCCCTGGTGTGTGTTCTCCTGTGCTGGTGGCAGACAGCTCTGAGTTTATGGGCCGCAGCCCCCTTTCTCTGCTGTGAATGTGACTGATGGGGGCCCCATGAATGGGCTGCTCTCGATTTGCTTTGGTATCCATTCAAAAGATTCTCTGGGCTCAGGATGGAAATGGAGGTCTGCTTTGAGGTGGACTAACTGGATTCTAAGGTTCATTTAGAATCAAAAATGTTTACACTTGATCTTAGCCAAAAGGCCGAGAAGCGATAGAATAAAAAATGTTTATGAGTAAGACAGGATCTTGGGAGCATGTGCTGTCCCATCTCCCACTGGAACATTTTTGGACCCTGGATTGTGTCTCATTTTAACACGATCGCTCCAGGGGCCTTGACCTGGCCTGGCCTTTGCTCAGTTGTGTGGCCTCCACTGCCTGTAACACTCTTCTGCCTCCTACTTGAGTAACCCCAACTCCCCCGGCAAGCCTCAGCTTAGGGGCCACTTTCTCCAGGAAGCCCCCAGGACTTCCTCAAGACAAGAAGTTGTTTTGCCTGTCCTGGGGTTTCCTCTATCCACAGTCTCCCCTCTTAGGCCACAGGACATCATAACACATTTGTTTAATTGTCTGTTTATCCTTTTAAACTGTAGCCCTGAAGGGCAGATATTGGGTCTGACTTACTCACTCCTGTAGCCTCAGTGCCTAGGGCGTTGGGCTCATAGGAGGTGTCCAGTGAACGCTGAATAAATGAATAATTGATGAGCTAGGGCAGGATGGGTCTTTGGGTCTACACAATAGAGATGACCTAGACTAATACAGAGCTTTTAGAAGAAGAAAAACAAGCCAGGAGCAAGGCGTGGTGGCATGTGCCTGTGGTCCCAGTTACTTGGGAGGCAGAGATGTGAGGATTGCTTAAGGCCAGGAGTTTGAGGCTACAGTGAGCCATGATGGTACCACTGCACTCCAGCCTGGGCAACCTGTCTCTTTTTTTTTTTTTTTTTTTTTTTAGACAACGTCACACTTTGCCAAGCAGGCTGGAATATAGTGGCACAATCATTTCCCACTGCAGCCTCAACTTCCTGGGCTCAAGTGATCCTGCCACCTTAGCCTCTCAAGTACCCTACATCCAGCTAATTCTATTTTTTTGTGGAGGTGGGGGTCTCACTGTGTTGCCCAGGCTGGCCTCAAACTCCCTGGTCTCGAACTCCTGATCTCAAATGATCTGCTCATCTCAGACTCCCAAAGTGCTGGGATTATAGGCATGAGCCACCTGTGCTCTGCCTAGAACTCCTGAGCTCAAGCAATCCTCCCACCCTGGCCTTCCAAAGTGTTGGGATTATAGGTGTGAGCCACAGTACCTGCCAACCCTGTCTCTTAAAAAGAAAAACAAACCAGAGAGGAAGGCCCCTGGGTGCCTGCTCACCAAACTATTCACCTTGGCGTGGCACCATTTCACCTTTTCCAGCTACTGTCTGTTTTTAAGCAGACGGAACTTCAAGAGCAAGAGGCTCCTTGAGTAGTTTGCTATCTGGGACTCCCAAGCACAGGTCGGTGTGGGTCAGCTTCATCAGAGTTGGAGCTGAAAGTGCGTGGTTACAAGGAAAAAAGTTCTTCTGGAATTCCCTCAAAAAGGAAGAATGCTGGGCCCAGGACTGTGTGTGTAGTGCTAATGAGGATAGAATCTCATGGAAAGATAAAGCAGGGAGTGGAAGAGCATGCAGAGAATCTCATGGAAAACTAAAAGCAGGGAGTGGAAGAGGAGGCAGATTCCCTGGAAGCATAGCTTTGGGGCATCTGCATCCAAGCTAGCACCAGGGACCTCTTGCATCCAGAAATTCTTGGATTTTCACCTTAGAGTTGCACCATCAATGTGATGGGGGCTCTCTGTGTGTTTGCTTCTCTCATCTCCTTGTGTCTGATGAGGGACTCTTTCCCAAGAGAGGCAGAGGATTGGCCCCAGCTCATCTGTGTAGACCCAGAGGCCCATCCTGCCCTAGCTGATCATTTGTTCGTTTATTCAACATTCACTGGACACCTCCTATGAGCCCAACGCCCTAGGCACTGAGGCTACAGGAGTGAGTAAGTCAGACCCAATATCTGCCCTTCAGGGCTACAGTTTAAAAGGATAAACAGACAATTAAACAAGCAAGTGCATTATGATGTCCTGTGGCCTAAGAGGGGAGACTGTGGGTAAAGGAAACCCCAGGGCAGGCAGAGCAACTTCTTGAGGAAGTCATAGGGGCTTCCTGGAGAAAGTGGCCCCTAAGCTGAGGCTTGCCGGGGGAGTTGGGGTTACTCAAGTAGGAGGCAGAAGGGTGTTAGAGGCAGTGGAGGCCACATAATTGAGCAAAGGCCGGGCCACATCAAGGTCCCTGGAGTGATTGTGTTAAAATGAGATACGATCCAGGGTCCAAAAATGCCCCAGTGGGAGATGGGACAGCACACGCCAAACATAAACACAGGCTACTACGGGTGGGCTCCATTCCCAATCCAGCTGTGGTTGGTGAGGAGTGTGCAGAAGAAAGGACCACATGTAGTCCTGCAAGCGGGCAGGATCTGAGGTTGAGTGTGCCCGGGACGCATGCCCAGGGCAGTCGGTGAGGCCAAGTCCTCTCCTCCTCAGCTCCCCGCACCAGGGTTCCGCTCAGAGAAGAGCACCACAATTCCCAGTTCACTGGCGTGGTCCTCAGTCCTGCATCACAAACAGCAGAATGTAATATTTATTGCCCTCCTACAGACTGGGTGTCAAGATGAAAAAGAAGTAATAATTCTAAATCTCACACAAGGGCTTTAGAGATCAATGAGGTAATTTATATGAAATAGTTTGGGCTCTCTGGGATACAAAGTATGGCATAAATTTTGGCTTTTTCACTGGATGGACCCTCATGCTAATCACTCACCCCAGTTAATGAAAAACTTGCTTGACTGTGTAGACAGCAGGAATGCGCAGGCTGCTGTCTGAGTTCCGGATGGAATATTTTGGCCAAGTGTGGACTTTGTCTAACCATGACACACTTGTCTCAGGACTTTTGCAGGCCTGGCATGGTGGCTCACGCCTGTAATCCAAGCAGTTGAGGAGGCCAAGGCGGGAGGATCTCTTTGAGGTTAGGAGTTCGAGACCAGGCTGGACAACATGGTGAAAACCCATCTTTACTAAAATTACAGCAATTAGCTGACTGTGGTGTATGCCTGTAAATCCTAGCTATTTGGGAGGCTGAGGCGGCACGATTGCTTGAACCTGGGTGGCAGAGGTTGCAGTGAGTTGAGATCACACCACCTCACTACAGCCTGGGTGACAGAGTAAGACCCTATCTCAAAAAAAAAAAAAAAAATACTTTTCATCACAGGGCAGTGTCCAAATAAACAGCAGGCACTGCGTGTTTGGGATCTGAAATACAGTGGCCCATCTAAATGATGCCTGAGATCACACCATCAAATCTTAACCTTTTATTTATTATTTATTTATTTATTTATTTATCTTTGCTTTTGAGAAGAATCTCGAGGCTGTAGTGAGCCGAGGTTGCACCACTGCACTCCATCCTGGGATGACAGAGCAAGACTCAGTCTCCAAAAAAAAAAAATGTAAAAAAAAAAAAGAGAGAAGGAATCTCATTCTGTTACCCAGTCTGGAGTGCAGTGATGTGGTCTCGGCTCACTGTAACCTCCGCCTCCCGAGTAGCTGGAATTACAGGCACCTGACACCACACCTGGCTAATTTTTGTATTTTCAGTAGAGATGGGGTTTCACCATGTTGGCCAGGCTGGTCTGGAACTGCTGACCTCAAGTGATCAGCCCGCCTTGGCCTCCCAAAGTGCTAGGATTATAGGCATGAGCCACTGTGCCCAGACTCTTAACCCTATTTTAATGATTTCTAACTTAACTCTAGATTCTAAGGCTCTGTTTTTCTTGGAAATCCCAATAGCAAAAGTTACTTAAAACAATGTGAAAATGCTCAGATTCCACCACTTAATGAGTCCTTAAAAAACTCTTCGAGGCCTGGCATGGTGGCTCATGCCTGTAATCCCAACACTGGGAGGCTGAGGTGGGTAGATCACGAGATCAAGAGACCAAGACCATCCTGGCCAACATGGTGAGACCCAGTCTCTACTAAAAATACAAAAATTAGCTGGGCTTGGTGGCGGGCACCTATAATCCCAGCTACTCGGGAGGCTGAGGCAGGAGAATTGCTTGAACCTGGGAGGCGGAAGTTGCAGTGAGCTGAGATTGCGTCACTGCACTCCAGCCTGGTGACAGAGCGAGACACTGTCTCAAAAAACAAATAAACAAACAAACTCTTGGAAAGGGTTGTTTATGCCCATGGCCATGCTATTTTGAGCTCACCCTCATCAGGCTTTTGCTCTTACCACTCCAGCAAAAGTGCTCCTGTTGAGGCCACCAGCGATCTCTGTGTTCCCATAGTCAAAGGCTGCTTCTCTTTCTTCATCTGACTCAATCTGTCTGCGGCATTTGATACCGCTGATCGCTCCCCTTTGCAGCACTCTGTCCACTTGACTTCCAGAGCACATGGCTACTGTTCCCTGTCCTCACTGCATAGCTCACAGACGCCATGTGCATTCACCAAGGTTTGACAAGCTGCAGCCTGCAGGCCAAATCCAGCCAAGCTTTACCGGAACAACCGTGTCCATTTGCTTCCATATTGCCTATGGCTGCTTTTGCACTATAATGGCAGCGTTGAGCGTTGGCAACAGAGACCACGAGGTCCGCAAAGCCAGAAATATTTACTATATGGTCTTTCATGGGCCAACTTGACAACCCATGGCACAGACCTGCTGGGGACCTGGTGTTTCCTCCTACCCGACTGACCACTCCTTCTGGTCTTTGCTTCTCCTCATCTTGACATCTAAACCCAGAGCCCTTGAACTCTTCTCTTGTCCCTCTGAACCTAGTCCTTGGGTGAACACATCCAAACCAACAGACCAGTATATCCAATAAACTTCTCAAACTTAGTCCAAACTGAACTGCTGTTTTCTTCTCTGCCAACCTAGTATTCCTGTGGTTTTGTTCATTTTAGTTAGTGGCAGCTCCATCCTTCTAGGTGCTCAGGCCAAATACGCTGGAGTTATCAATGACTCTTCTCTGTCATACCCACAGCTAAGACTCCAACAAATCCTGTTGGTCTTATCTCCAAAACATCGCCCTCTCCCCTTCACATCTCCATCCTTCCACCCCTATTGTGGCATTGAAATAGCCACCATCTGCTGCCTGGACTGTTTCAATAGCCTCTAATTGGTCTCTCTTTTCAGGCCCTTGATCCTTCCAAGCCTCTCTTTCTTGCAGCAGACTAAGCAAACCTTTCACATAGAAGCCAACTATAGCTTTTCCATGGCTTTCCAGCTCACTCTGGGTAAAAACCAGATCTTTTCTGCGTTCTCCTATTTGAACACCTCTTCAGCCCACTTGCTACACTGGTCTCTTTGTTACATGAACTCCTCAAAAAGTCCCTGCTTCAGGGCAGGCCTCTGCTTTTTTTTTTTTTTTTTTTTTTAGACAGTATCACTCCGTCGCCCAGGCTGGAGTACATTAGCACAATCTCAGCTCACTGCAACCTCCGCCTCCTGCATTCAAGCAATTGTCCTGATTCAGCCTCCTGATTAGCTGGGATCACAGGTGCCTGCCATCATGCCCAGCTAACTTTGGTATTTTTAGTAGAGACAAGGTTTTACCATGTTAGTCAGGCTGATATCGAACTCCTGACCTCATGATCTGCCCGCCTCGGCCTTGCAAAGTGCTGGGATTGCAGGCATGAGCCACCGTGCCTGGCCAGGACCTCTGCTTTTGCTGTTCCTTCTGCCAGGAATTCTTTTCTCTCAGATATTTGTATGACTGTCTCACATCTTATCATGAGCCTTTCCAGACTGCCCTAAATAAAACAGCAGCCTCCCCCATTCTCTCCACTCCCTTCTCACCACAGTCTGATACGCTCTGCTTTGACGTCTGTGTGTGTTTAGTGTTCATCTTGCCCTCAGTTATAAGCTTCATGAAAGCAGCCCTTTATTTTGTTCACTGTATGTCCCCATTGCTTAAAACAGGGCTTGGTGCTCAGGAAATACTTTGTTCTTTTTTTAAGAGATAGGATCTCACTATGTTGCCTGGCCTCGAACTCCTGGGTTCAAACTCAGATCCTAAGTAACTGGAACTACAGGTGTGCATCACTGTGCCCTCAGTAAATATTTAAATATTTTTCCCCCCTTACAATTTTGTGAACCCTATGTTTAAGTTAAGAACATGAATCCATGGCCGGGGTGCAGTGGCTCATGCCTGTAATTCCAACACTTTGGGAGGCTGAGGTGGGTGGATCATATGAGGTCAGGAGTTCAAGACCAGCCTGGAAAACATGGCGGAACCCTATCTCTACTAAAAGTACAAAAATTAGCCAGGGCAGTGATGTGCACCTGTAGTCTCAGCTACTCGGGAGGTTGAGGCAGGAGAATCGCTTGAATCCTGGAGGCAGCGGTTATAGTGAGCTGAGATGGTGCCACTGTACTCCAGCCTAGGCGACAGAGTGAGGAGAATCTGTCTCAAAAACAAAAACCAAAAAACCTGGAGCCTTAGAGAGGTTAGGGCGCCTGCACAAGGTCACATGAGGGTGGGAGTGAGGCTGACTTGGAATTTGGAAGTTAAGTCTGACTCCAGATTCCGTGCTCACTCTGTATGTTGCTCTCAGTCTCCGCCAGGGGCTCTGAGGGTTGTTTTGTAGAAAGGCAATTGTTGGCAAGGTGCATTGGCTCATACCTGTAATCCCAGCACTTTGGGAGGCTGAAGTAGGTGGATCACTTGAGGTTAGGAGTTCAAGACCAGCCTGGTTAACATGGTGAAAACTTGCCTCTACTAAAAATACAAAAAAAAATAAAAAATAAAAAAAAATAGCCAGGTGTGGTGGTGTATGCCTGTAATTCCAGCTACTCAGGAGGCTGAGGCAGGAGAACTGCTTGAACCCAGGAGGTGGAGGTTGCAGTGAGCTAAGATCGTGCCACTGCACTCCAGCCTGGGTGACAGAGCAAGACTCTGTCTCAAAAACAAAACAAAACAAAACGAAACAGAAAGGCAGTTGTTCCCAGGGGGTAAAGGATTTTTAGGTTTGGGATACGTGTGTGTGTGTGTGTGTGTGTGTGTATGTGTGTGTGTGAGAGAGAGAGAGAGTTCTCTAAGTTTGTCTTCCAGTATATTAAGTAAAACTTTCTTAGATTTTTCCTAAAACAAAATTTCCATTGACTTACATAATCATGAACTATTTCCCCTTCCCAGTGGCCTACACTATTGTCATGCTGGCCTGGGAATTCAGTCTTTTGTGGATGACCAAATGCCTTGAATTTTAAGACTCTGTGCACATTTGCACTGCACAGTGTACCTAAGGATCTCCAAACAAATGCTTAAATGGAGTGAAATTGGTTCCAGGACCTCCTGAAGATACCAAAATCCTTCTTGGGTCTCTGGTATAAATGGCATCGTATTTGCATATAAACCATGCACTTTCTCCTGTATACTTTCTTTCTTTCTTTGATACGGTCTTGTTCTGTCGCCCAGGCTGAGTGAAGTGAGTGAAATGGCATGATTTTGGCTCACTGCAGCCTTGAATTTCTAGGTCCAAGCCATCTTCCTGCTTCCTGAGATGCTGGGATTACAGGCATGAGCCACTATGCCCAGCTCCTCTGATAGACTTTAAATCATCACTAGATTACCTATAATACCTAATGCAATGTAAGCTATGTTAAAAAAAAATTTTTTTTTGAGACAGAGTCTCATTCTATCACCCAGGCCGGAGTGCAATGGCACTACAACTTCCACCCTCTGGGTTCAAGCAATTCTTGTGCCTCAGCCCCCGGCCTCCTGAGTAGCTGGGCTACAGGTGCGTGCCATCATGCCTCGCTAATTCTTTGTAATTTTAGTAGAGATGGGGTTTTGCCACGTTACCCAGGCTGATCTCCAACTCCTGACCTCAAGCGATCCACCCGCCTCAGCCTCCCAAAGTGCTGGGATTGCAGGTATGAGCCACCGCGCCTGCCTAATGTAAATAGTTGTTAGACTGCATTTTTAATTTGTATTATTTTAAATTGTTATTTTTTTCTCCCAAACATTTTCCATTCACGATTGGTTGAATCTGAGGATGAACCTACAGATAGGAAGGGCCAATGCAGTTTCTAGTTCAAAAAGCTGTAATAAATTCAAACCATTTCTTTTTATTTTGTTTCGTTTTTTTGAGACGGAGTCTTGCTCTGTTGCCCAAGTTGGAATGTAGTGGCGCGATTTCGGTTCACTGCAACCTCTGCCTCCTAGGTTCAAGCGATTCTCCTGCCTCAGCCTCCCAAGTAGCTGGGATTACAGGTGCCCGCCACCATGCCCAGATAATTTTTTTGTATTTTTAGTAGATACGGGGTTTCACCATGTTGGCCAGGCTGGTCTTGAACTCCTGACCTCATGATTTGCCTGCTCGGCCTCCAAAAATGCTGGGATTACAGGCGTGAGCCACTGTGCCTGGCCTGAATCATTTCTTTGCAGAAAACAATTGCTGATTGATTTTCTTTCTAAATTTAAGGCCTTCCTCCTTTCTTCTTTCCTTCCTACTTTGGCTTCCAGAACTGCAGGAGATCTTGTTTTGTAGCATTTTTCTTTCAGTTCCTACATGAGAGTGGAAAAAGCCTCTTTATTTTTACCTTATTTTTGTTTTTGAAACAAGATCTTGCTCTGTTGCCCAGGCTAGAGTATAGTGGCACAAACATGGCTCATTGCAGCCTCAACCTCCTGGGCTCAAGTGTACCTCCCACCTCAGCCTAGAATCATCATGCCCAGCTAACTTTTCATATTTATTTATTTATTTCTGGGATGGAGTCTCGCTCTGTCGCCCAGGCTGGAGTGCAGTTGTGCGATTTTGGCACACTGCAATGTCCACTTCCTGGGTTCAAGCAATTCTTCTTCCTCAGCCTCCCAAGTAGCTGAGACTATAGGCGTGCGCTGCCAGGCCCGGCTAATTTTATGTGTTTTTAGTAGAGACGGGGATTCACCATGTTAGCCAGGATGGTCTTGATCTCCTGACCTTGTGATCTGCCTGCCTCAGCCTCCCAAAGTTCTGGGATTACAAGCGTGAGCCACCGTGCTCGGCCTTTTGTTTTTTGTCCATAGAAATGGGATCTTGCCATGTTACCCAGGCTAGTCTCAAACTCCTGGGCTCAAGAGATCCTCCCACCTAGGCCTCCCAAAGTATTGGGATCACAGGGCATGGGCCACAACACCTTGCAGATAAATCCTCTTCAGTGTGGCCTGAGAGGAAGAGGGTTAGGGCACCTGAGAGGTGAGAGAGGGGCTGCCTGTGTGAGCACAAAGCGGCCAGGCTACAGTGATCAGGGGAGGTTCTGTCCTGGCCTCCCATCTCCATTGCTGATTCCTGCAGTCAGTCCCTCTGCAGAAAGCTCAGCTGGGCTTCTTTTAATCCCCACACTTTCTTCCCCGGAAACTCCTTCTCCTTCCTTCCAGACCACTTGAGTCTTGCACTGACTGCAGGATTAATGCTATTGCCCCTGGTGGTCAGATTTGATGTCAGGCTGTCTGTCCCTCACGTCTTCCCACCCTGGAGGACTGTGGCAGCGGGTCTAACACCTGAGGATGCTGCCTGTGAAGGCGCATTGCCCTTTCAGCCTTCACATGGCCACCAGGTGGGCACACACCACCTGCACAAACAGGATGCCACAGTCAAATTTTGCTCTGGGCATTGGAGTTTAATTCTCTGACCTTGCCAGCTCCACCTTCTCCCAGCCTGCAAGCTTAGCTTTTGCTTTTAATCCGATTGCAAAGTGTTTGGCTTCTTTTGAGAGTCACAGAGATCACAAGGATCATGTGAAAAAGCAGAATGTCAGCTAGAGATTAAACCACCATCCTGCCCCTGAGCCAAAGCTTCCTCGTCCGTTTTCTTGTTGCTGGTTGTTCCCTTCTTAATTTCAGAGACAGAGTGGATGATTCAGAAGTGGATGTTTATTACGCAGTCCTTAAAGTTTTCCACTCTTTCTTCCTTTCCTGCTGCCCTTTCCCTGCACGTCTGTCCTGCTGACAATTTCACTGACATTGGCATGTTTGCATGATTGAGTGCTCTCGAGCCCTCCCCACCTGCAATCAGGCCTGGATCCAAGTCCTGGCAGTGCCACATTGCTGCTGTGTGACTTTAGGCAAGGTGACCTCCAAGCGCTGGCCTCTGAAGATGGAGACTGGGAGTCACACCACCACTTCAGGAGGTTGAGAGGATCCAGTGAGACCACGGTCACCCATCGTACAGCCCAGGTCCTGGCACCTTCATCATTGCTGTCCATGTGATTGATATTATTGTTGGTGAAATTATTGAACTTCCCTGCAGAAAATTAGCAGGTAGGGACTAGGTGCAGTGGCTCACTCTTGTAATTCTAGCACTTTGGGAGGCCAGGGCAGGAGGATTATTTGAGCCCAGGAGTCTGAAAACAGCTTGAGCAACATAGTCAGACTCTGTCTCTACAAAAACTAAAAATTAGCAGGGCGCGGTGGTGTGCACTTGTAGTCCCAGGTCCTCAGGAGGCTGCCTTGGGAGGAACACTTTTCAGTGTGGGAGGTTGAGGCTACAGTGATCTCGCCACTACACTCCAGCCTGGACAACAGAGCAAGACCCTGCCTCAAAAAAAAGAGAGAATGGGCATGGTCGCTCATGCCTATAATCCCAGTACTTTGGGAGGCTAAGATGTGAGGATCATTTGAGGCCAGGAGTTTGAGACCAGCCTGGTCAACACAGCAAGACCTTCCAACTCTATTAGAAAGAAGGAAAAAGGGCCAGGCATGGTGACTCATGCCTATATTCCCACCACTTTGGGAGGCCGAAATGAGTGGATCACTTGAAATCAAGGATTTGAGACCAGCCTGGTCAACACAGTGAAACCCCATCTCTACCAAAAATGCAAAAAATTAGCCAGACATGGTGGCAGGTACCTGTAATCCCTGCTACTCGGGAGGCTGAGGCGGGAGAATAACTTGAACCTGGGAGGCGGAGGTTGCAGTGAGCCTAGATGGTGCCATGGCACTCCAGCCTGGGCGACAAGAGCAAAACTCTGTATAAAAAAAAAAAAAAAAAAAAAAAGGAAAAGAAAAGAAAAAAGAGAAAGAGAAAGATTAGCAGGTAGAGAGAAAGATAGATAGCCTCCCAAAGTGGCCTCCATTGAGGGTAAGTTTGAACATTTGAACAGACTCAAAGCTGCTGCTGGTTGGAAAAATGTCTCGGCCAGGCTGGAGCTGTTCATTCTTATGTATTTTCATAAGGTAATTAGCATCTCATCATTGTTCATAATCGCTCGTCTTCTTTTCCTTCTTCATACCTGGAGACTGGACCCTGCATTTGCCTTTTGCTCCCTGACTACCTAGAAGTCCTGTATCCCCTTGCACCATCAGTTTTGAGCTGTCCAGAAAAACAGGGAATCATGGACTACGGGATATGTTATGGGGCACTCACCTACGCCAAGCATGCCGCAGTCATGATTTCATCAGGTCTTCACCACAAACCCATGTTGTGGTGTGATTGTCACCATTTTATTAATAGTGACATGGAGGCTCAGAGAGATGAAATAACATTCCTAAGGCTGCACAGCTTATGATAGGCCTACACTGATGCCCAGGCCCTCACTCCATTCCTGCTCAATCCTCAAAAAGCACTTTCTATCACCTGAGGTCAGGAGTTCGAGACCAGCCTGACCAACATGGTGAAACCCCATCTCTACTAAAAATACAAAAATTAGCCAGGCGTGGTGGTGGGTGCCTGTGATCCCAGCTACTTGGAAGGCTGAGGCAGGAGAATTACTTGAACCCAGGAGGCAGAGGTTGCAGTGAGCTGAGATCTCACCTTTAGTGCCTCCTGGGTTCAAGCAATTCTCCTGCCTCAGCCTCCCAAGTAGCTGGGATTGCAGGCACCCGCCACCAAGCCCGGTTATCTTCTCGGCTGGCCCACCTTAGCATTCCTTTTTTGGCAGGTCATGATACCCTCTTGTGGGGAAGAGAGCCACAGTCTAGTCTGTGGCAAGGCAGTTTCTGGCTGTTCTTGCTCAGACATAGAAACCCTTCTTGGTGCACGCAATCCCTTCCAGTTCCCACCTGCGGCCCCCTCCATAAATCACTTCGAAACTGTGTGTGTGGCAGGGAGAGGTTGCCGCACCTCCAACAGGCGTAGCAGTTACTGGTTACTCAGCTCCTTCAATATTTTGTAAGAAAGGATCTAGGAGGAGTACAAGAGCAGCCCCTGCATTCTTCAGATGAGAAAAGAGCAACTCAGGGCAGAAAGGGTTGGAGAAGAGGGGCCGGCAATAGAAAAGAAAAGAGAGGCAAAATGACGCACAGGAGATGTAGAGGCCAGACCCACACCCGGGCCAGGCAAATGCAGCTCTGTTCAGGGCAGCCTCCTGGGGCTGGAGTGTCCACTCATGCCAGGCAGGGCTTCGCCATGTGAGGTGGGTTTGGGCCTCAGCCAGAAAAGGCCTCACTACTCTGGAGCCAGCGTTCTGGGCGGGGGAGGGGCTCAACCCTGGGCCTAGAGGCAGGGAGAAGGTCAGATAAACAAGCCCGTCCCTTACCCACCCGGCACAGGGCCTGAACCCAGGGGTCTTGACCCCTGGAAGACCAGAATCTCCTGGGTGCTTGCTACATTCAGATAGTGGGGCTTCTTCTCTATTTATATTTATTTTCTTTTTTTGAGACAAGGTCTTACTCTGTTGCCCAGGCTGGAGTGCAGTGGCATAATCTCGGCTCACTGCAACCTCTGCCTCCTGAGTTCAAGCGATTCTCCTGCCTTAGCCTCTCTAGTAGCTGGGATTACAGGCACCCGCCACTGTGTCCAGCTAAATTTTAATTTTTTTAATTTTTTGATTTTTTATTTTTAGTAGATACAGGGTTTCACCATATTGGGCAGGCTGGTCGTGAACTCCTGAGCTCAGGTGATCCCCCCGCCTCGGCCTCCCCAAGTGCTGGAATTACAGGCTTGAGCCGTCATGCCCGGCTTTTTCATTTCTTTCTTTCTTTCTTAGAGTCTCGTTCTATTGCCTAGGCTGGCGTGCAGTGGCGTGATCTCGGCTCACTGCAACTTCTGCCTCCCAGGTTCAAGCAATTCTCCTGCCTCAGCCTCTTGAGTAACTGGGATTACAGACACCCGCCCCCAGGCCCGGCTCATTTTTGTATTATTAGTAGAGATAGGGTTTCACCATGTTGGCCAAGAGGGTCTTGAAATCCTGACCTCAGGTGATCTGCCCACTTTGGCCTCCCAAAGAGCTGGTATTACAGGCATGAGCCACCACACTCGGCTTTTTTTTGTTTTTCCTAAAGCTATTTACCATGAGATGGGCCTCTTCTCTAGAGGTTGGAATTTAATCCTTTTGAGGGCAAGAAATCTGTATTTTATGTATTTATTTTATTTTTTGAGACAAAGTCTCATTCTGTTGCCCAGGCTGGAGTGCAGTGGTATGATCTTGGCTCACTGCAACCTCCACCTCCCAAGTTCAAGTGATTTTTGTGCCTCAGTCTGCCAAGTAGCTAGGATTACAGGTATATGCCACCATACCTGGCTAATTTTTGTATTTTTAGTAGAGACAGGGTTTGGTCATGTTGGCTGAGCTGGTCTTGAACTCCTGGCCTCAATCGATCTGCCTGCCTCAGCCTCCCAAAGTGCTGGGATTGCAGGCATGAGCCACTGTGCCTGGCTGAAATCTGTATTTTAATGAGAGCCCCTGAAGGTTCTGAAACAGAAGATCCACACATCACCTTCGGAGAAACACTAACCTAGAGTGAATGGGCACAGCTTAGAGAAACTGTAATCCCATCCCTGGCTACCAGGGCCTCTTGACAATGGGTCAGTCACAGCCTCTGTCGGTCATTGCAGCGACCTCCTGCTCCTGTCGTTTGGAGGTTGATGAGCTCACATCTTGAGTTGGCCACTTGCCCAGATGGACAGAGCAAGGTGGAGAAGGCCAGAGTATGAAGGGCGGCCTCGGCGGGGGGACAGCAGCTGCCTGAGAACAGCCCCTCCCTTCTAGTCCTGAGAGTAGCAGCAGGAAGCCCTGGCTTGCAGACCTAAGCTGGGGCTCCAGCTGTGATTCTTCCTCTTCCCTCCCCAAGCCTTGATGTCCTTATTTGTGCAATGGGTCAGCATGTATTTGTAGAAGATTCCACAAAGAAGTGTCCATGGGTCGGGTATGGTGACGCACACCTGTAATCCCAACACTTTAGGAGGCCGAGGTAGGAGAATTGCTTGAGCCCAGGAGTTAGAGGCCAGCCTGGGCAAGATAGTGAGATCCTATCTCTAAAAAAAAAAGTTAGGCCAGGCGCAGTGGCTCACACCGGTAATCTCAGCACTTTGGGAGGTTGAGGCGGGTGGATCAGGAGGCCAAGAGATCGAGACCATCCTGGCCAACACGGTGAAACCCCATCTCTACTAAAAATACTAAAAAATTAGCTGGGCGTGGTGGTGCGTGCCTGTAGTCCCAGTTTACTTGGGAGGCTGAGGCAGGAGAATTGCTTGAAACTGGAAAACAGAAGTTGCAGTGAGCCGGGATCACGCCACTGCACTCCAGCCTGCTGGCAATAGAGCGAGACTCTGTCTCAAAAAAAAAAAAGTTAAAAATTAAATGAAGTATCTGTGGAAGCAAGTGTCAGGCATTGCATCCAACACATTTGACAGGGGGATATAGAGGTTCCCAGTAACAGTGACGGGTGCTTCAGGCACAGCCCCCACACTTCACACAGATGAACTCATGCAACCCCAAAACGCGGCCGCTACTCTGTCTCACTCCTTTTTTTTGTTTGTTTGTTTGAGACGGAGTCTCACTTTGTCTCCCAGGCTGGAGTGCAGTGGAGCAATCTCGGCTTACTGCAACCTCTGCTTCCTGGGTTCAAGCGATTCTCCTGCTTCAGCCTCCTAAGTAGCTTGGACTATAGGTGCACGCCACGCCACCACTCCCAGCTAACTTTTGTGTTTTTTAGTAGAGATGGGGTTTTACCATGTTGGCCATACTGGTCTCAAACTCCTGACCTTGTGATCCATCCCCCTCGACTTCCAAAAGTGCTGGGATTACTGGTGTGAGCCACTGCGCCTGGCCAGCAGCTACTATTTTTATCCACGTTTACTGTTCAGGAATCAGCACAGAGATGTGAGGCAACTTGCCCAAGGTCACACAGCTAAGAACCAGGCCATCTGTCCCTAAGGCTTGTGTTCCTTACCAGTATGCTATTCTGACCCTGGGAGAGCCCTTTTCATTTCTTTTATTTTTTTCCTTCCCCTAAACTGTTTTGCAAGCATTTGTAAGCCATTGGAATCTTCTCTTCCAGTGAAATCTAGTAAGGAAGTCTAAAGTAAAAACGGGTCCCCAGCGGGGGTTGGGTTGAAGGGAGAGGGTGCCGTGTGCCCCAGCCTGGTCCCTCCCTGTCTTGTTCCCCAGTCCAGGCATCCGGAAGTGGAGGGGCTCCACAGGGCGCTGGCTGAAAAGTGGAACAGTCACGTCACCTGAGCCATAACTAATTTCAGCTTCAGCTTAATGAATTCTTGGAATTTGGGGTAGAAACACATTATTTCTTCCTGACCTCAAGGCTGGGACTTTATCTGTCCCTCTGTCCACCTTGGTGATGAATGCACACAGGCAAGTGCACACACACACACACACAGACACACACCCACAGAGACACACACACACAGACACACCCACAGAGACACACACACACAGATACACACACAGACACACACAGACACAGACACGCAGAAACACACAGACACACAGAGACAGACATACACAGACCACACACAGAAACACACACAGACACACATGCAGAAACACACACACAGAAACACAGAGACACACACACAGACGCACACACGCAGATGCACACACGCAGAAGCACACACAGAAAGACACACACACACAGGCCTAATCCTCAGCTTTCCCCCTCGGGCTTCCCTCCCTTTGTTTCTTTTCTTGAGACGGAGTCTTGCTCTGTCGCCAGGCTGGAGTGCAGTGGCATGATCTTGGCTCACTGCAACCTCCGCCTCCTGGGTTCAAGCGATTCTCTGCCTCAGCCTCCTGAGTAGCTGGGACTACAGGCACGTCCCACCACACCCAGCTAATTTTTGTACTTTTAGTAGAGACGGGGTTTCGCCATGTTGGGCAGGCTGGTCTCGAACTCCTGACCTCAGATGAGTTCTGCCTTGGCCTCCCAAAGTGCCAGGATTACAGGTGAGAGCCAACGTGCCTGGCCCTTCCCCTCCCTTTCTGATATAGCTTTGTGGGCTACCAATCACCTCCTTTTCTTATCCCTACCCTGCTCCCTTCTCTCCAAACTCACCCTAGCTCTGTCCCCACGGAGCTACCCAATGCTCCTTTCTGGCCAGCTGGGGCCAGAGTGAGGGAAGGAAGGGGCCTTCCCCTCGCGGAACCTCGGGCTGGCCCCCTAGCCAGATTCATCAGTATCCTGCCCATCACAGCCTTTTCATCTCAGGAGCTCCATAAACAAGCAGCCTCATTAAAGTCCATTTTACAGATGGGGAAACTCATCATGGTAATGACATCACCTGGAGAGTGGCCTTTCATCTGTGGATCACAAAGGACTCTTTCCACACACTAATTAGAAGTCACAGAGGAGGAGTCTCCGCTGCTTTTGCCTCTTTGCAATTCTGGAAGGAGGAGGCGCAGGAAGGAGGCTCAGCATCAGGACATTAGAAATGTGGACGTAGCCCATTCCTCAGCCTGGCTGGCTCGGACCCAGCGCGTGCATCGCTGTCGCAACTGGACGGTTAGGCAGCTGGGAAGGGCCTTAGGGAGGGAGAAGCAGACTGTAGACTATTCCTTGTAATAGTAATAATAGCGAAAGCTACTGTGGGTGGACGATGCCTGCAAGATTTGCAGTTTCTGGCTAGTGATAATGACAGAGGTGGGGAGCACCTGCGGAGCGCCTGTAATCCCAGCACAGGGGGCCAGGAGCCATTGTCCAAATCCTGCTGTACGCCTGACGCCACCCAGGTGGGATGGATTTTAGGACTGGGAAGCAGGCATGGGAAGGAAGATGGTGGTAGACCTACCCGACAGCAGCAGTCAATGGGACCCCAACAGTAGCTAGACCTGGGAAACACACAGGAGAGAAGAGCCGAGTTTGCCTCCAAGGTTTTGAGTCCAGTTTTCCAGGAATCCAGAAAACAGGTGTTCCTCTATTATCCATGTTCTAGCTGAACCTGGGGAGATTTTTGTGTTTATTTTTTATTTTTTTGAGACAGGGTCTTCTGATTCTGTCGCCCAGGCTTTGGAGTTCAGTGGTGCAATCACAGCTCACTGCAATCTCGAACTGCTGGCCTCAAGCAATCCTTATGCCTCGGCCTCCCAAAGTGCTGGAGTTACAGGTGTGAGCCACCACCCCCGGCCACAGGGAGATTTGTAGAAATGCTTGCACTCAGGAACACCTCAGATTCTGCTTCAATCGACCTGGAGTGGGGTTAGATGTGGTCTCTTATGTGACCCTAGGGGACAGCTAGAGCTGAGAATCATCATTCTAAGCCCTGGTGATTCAAGATGTGGCCCATGACCCATGGTATTGGCATCACCTCAAAACTCCTTACAAGTGCAGATTCTCAGCCTCTGAAACTAGGAGCAGTGGCTAAGGGCAGTTGATTCTTTTAAACAGTTGGATGGGATGGTACTCCATGCATGAACATATATCTGCATGATTCTATCACAGTTTATTCTGCTACTGATGAGGGACATAGTTTAACTTTCTGAACTCTAACTGGGGATGGCATTTCAAATGTCTTTAAGACAGACAGATGAGAGAAATACATGAAATGTTTTGCAGAAGAACAGTCATGACTGGTGCCCATGGTGACTCAGGTATTCACATTTCCATCTTAAAACAATGCACTTGCCGGACACAGTGGCTCACGCCTGTAATCTCAGCACTTTGGGAGGCCAAGGCAGGTGGATCACGAGGTCAGGAGTTCAAGACCAGCCTGACCAAGATAGTGAAACCCTGTCTTTACTAAAAATACAAAGATTAGCTGGACATAGTGACGGGCGCCTGTAATCCCAGCTACTCAGGAGGCTGTGGCAGGAAAATCACTTGAACCCAGGAGGCGGAGGTTGCAGTGAGCTGAGATCCCGCC
>CAUYLG010015501.1:0-57636 GCA_963573385.1 Cacajao melanocephalus | reverse complement strand
AGTATTCCATGGTGTATATGTGCCACATTTTCTTTATCTAGTCTATTGATGATGGACATTTGGGTTGGTTCTAGGTCTTTGCTATTGTAAACAGTGCCCCAATGAACATACGTGTGCATGTGTCTTTATAATAGAACAATTTATAATTCTTTGGGTATACACCCAGTAATGGGATTGCTGGGTCAAATGGTACTTCTATTTCTAGGTCCTTGAGAAATTGCCACACTGTCTTCCACAATGATTGAACTAATTTACACTCCCACCAACAGTGCAAAAGTGTTCCTATTTCTTCACATCCTCTCCAGCATCTGTTGTCTCCAGATTTTTTAATGATCACCATTCTAACTGGTGTGAGATGGTATCTCAATGTGGTTTTGATTTGCATTCTTTTACTCTCTATTTATAAGTTTAATTGATTTCTTTTTTGACTCATTGATTGTTCAAGAATGTGTTGTTTAATTTTCACATAATTCTGAATCTTCTAGTTTTCCTTCCACTATTGATTTCTTGTTTCATTCCATTGTTAATAGAAAAGATAGTTTGTATTATTTCAATCTTACTAAAGATTTTAAGACCTTTTTGTGGTCATACATGTGATCTATCCTGGTGTATTAGTCAGGGTTCTCTTGAGGGACAGAACTAATAGGCTATATGTATATATAAAGTGGAGTTTATTAGGACAGTTGACTCACACTATCACAAGGTGAAGTCCCATGAAAGGCCATCTGCAAGCTGAGGAGTAAGGAAGCCAGACTGAGTCCAAAACCTCAAAAGTAGGGAAGCCAACAATGCAGTCTTCAGTCTGTGGTAGAAGGCCCAAGGGCCCCTGGCAAATCACTGGTATAAGTCTAAGAGTCCAAAAGCAGAACCTGGAGTCTGATATGAGGGCAGGAAGCATCCAGCATGGGAGAAAGACGGAGACTGGAAAACTCAGCAAATCAAGTCCTTCCAACTTCTACCTTCTCTATTCTAGCCATGCTAGCAGCTGATTAGATGGCATCCACCCAGGTTGAGGGTAGATCTGCCTCTCCCAGTCTGCTGACTCAAATGTCAATCTCTTTTGGTAGCAGCCTCACAGACACACCCAGGAACAATACTTTGCATTCTACAATTCAATCAAGTTGACACTCAGTATTAACCATCACATCTGGAGAATTTGTAGTCTATTGCTGTTAGGTGAAATATTATGAGTATTTCTGTTAGCTATTAATAGTATAGTGTTATTCTATCCTGTTTCCTTATTGACCTTCTGCCTGGATGTTCTAACCATTAATGAAAGTGGTATATTGAAATTGACAACTATTACTGCATTGCTATTTCTCCATTCAGTTTTATCAATGTTTGCTTTATATATTTGGGTATACATGATGTTGGGTGAGTATTTAATTATTAGATTTAATGTATATTTTTTCTGATATAAGCATGACTTCTCTTCCCATTTGGTTACCATTTGCATGGAACATCATTTTTTGCATACTTTTAGCCTGTTTTCTTAAATTATAGTGAATCTCTCATAGATAACATAGAGTTGGATTTTTAAAAGTCCATTATTTATTCAGCTACTCTATCATAGTTGGGGATTTGATCATTTACACTTAAAATAATTATTGCTTTGAAAGAATTACTAGTGCCCTTTCATTGTTTTCTGTCTGTTGTATAGCTTTTTATCTCTTTTTTTTCCATCTTATCTTCCTTTGTGTATCATTTATTTTTTTAATAGCATACAATGACTCCTTTCTTATTTTCTGTAATGTATTATCTATAGATTGTTTTATGGTTCCAATGGGGCTTACATAAAATGTCTTGTAACAATCTGTTTTAAGCTGACAACTTAATTTAACTTGTGTACAGAACTGTTCTTTTATCTCTCCCCCCACACTTTGAATTATTGATGTCACAAATTACATCTTCTACATTAACATTCATTAAAATATTTTTCATTATAATTATTTTTCTACTTTTGTCTTTTAACTCCTATATCATAATTCAAAGTGACTTATGCACCACTGCTACAATGTTACCTTATATCTTTACTTGTCTATGTTTTCCTTTTACAGCAAGCTTTATACTTATATATGTATTTGTATTTCTGCCTAGTGTCCTTTTGTTTCAACATGAAAGACTTTCTTTAGCATTATTATAAAGGTGTTCTAGTGGTGACAGATTCCATCAGGTTTGGTTTATCTGGGAAAGTCTCTATCCATTTTTGAAAAGCAGTTTTGCTGTATAACTGTATTCTTAATTGTCAACTTTTTCATTTAGAACTTTGAATACTTTTTTTTCATTTTCACTGGCCTGCAAAGTTTCTGCTGAGATATTATCTGAGAGTCTTATGAGAGCTCCCTTTTACATGATGAGTCACATTTCTCTTGTTGCTTTCACATTCTCTCTCTCTCTCTCTATCTTTCTTTCATTTTGGATAATGTGATTACGATATATTTTCGTGGAAAGTGCTTTAGGTTCATTCTAGTTGGAGTCCCTGGGTCTTCTTAAATTTTGATATATGCTTCTTTTTCCACATTTAGTTTTCAGTCATTGCTTCTTCAAATAAGCTTTTTGTATCTTTCTCTCTCCTCTTTCTAGGACTCTCATAATACATATATTGACCCACGTGATGGTATTCCATAGACCTCTTAACTCTGAACTCCTTTTCATGTCTTTTTGTTTTTCTTCCTATAACTGGGTAATTTAAAATCATCTGCCTTCGTATTTACATGTTCCTTATTCTAATCAAGTCTGCTACTAAAACACGTCAGTAAATTTTTTATTGTGTTCTTCAGCTCCAAAATTTCAGGTTTTTCTTTTAACTTTTCTACCTCATATTCTTGATATCCTCATTTTGTTTGTGCATTGTTTTTCTGAATTCATTGAGCATTTTTATTATGATTAGATTCAAATCTTTGTTAAGTAGTTTTTTTGCCTGGTGAGACAGGATCCAGTTTCTCAAGCACACCTCTCACTTCCATTTCTTTAGTGTCAGTTTCTGGAGATTCATTTCTTTTCTTTCACTGGGCCATGTTTTCTTTTTTCTTTGTGTCTCATAAATTAGTAGTTGTACACATGCATTTGAAAAAAAAATGCCATCTCTACCAATCTTCATGAACTGACTTTGTAAAAGGAAAGGCCTTCACCAATCAGCCTGTCTAGAAGTTCTAGGAGCCTCTCAAACTTTTTCTGAGGATGCATCTTCTCTGTGGTTTTGCATACAATTTCCCAACTAGAGAGATTTACCTATTTGATTTATTGTTTTGTTTTGTTCCAGGAGTTTCTTGTCTCTTGTTTCTTTGTTGTCTATGTGTAGTAATACATGTTCTTTGGTGTTGTCTTAAGCTACTGAATTCTCTTTTGTCCTCTGTGGTTCCTAGGTATTCAAGGTATACTTACCTGTTTTGTGAGTCCACTGAGTTAGGTGAGATGGACTATCATCACTCACTCTTCCCAGCCCACAAAAATCCAGAACACTGAACACGCTTTCCACGCTTCTCTTTCCCTCCCAAGGGAAAAGATATGTGCTGGGTGCTACCTTCCAATAGTGATGAGCTACACTCATTTGCTTGCATCATTACAAATTATCTGGCACTTATACAAGATATTGAGCCTTCTTTTGTTCTGGGGGGCCCACAGGCATTCAAAGTAAGCTAGTTCCCTGTCAGCACTCTGAGTCGTGAGAGACAGAAATCAACCCTTTGAGTAGCCGCACAAAAAGTACAGAACATTAGTTGGATGTTCCCATATTCCCTTTTCCTCCCATGGGAGAAATTGTGAGTTGGGCTTTTCCTCCCAGTAATGAGCTATGTGAGTGTGAGTAAGGGGTTAATGCAGTTGAAATGAAATGCTTTTCTTATCCATGTTAATACAGTTATTTTGGGCTTTGAGCTTGCTTGGGGTGCTGCTTGTTTATTATTGATTTCTGAAGGTCTCATAAAGAATTTTTGGCTGTATAATGTCAAGTCATTGTTTGCATGGGGCAATAAGCTCTAGGGCTTTTTATTTCACCATTTTTTCTGATTTCTTTCCTGTCCCGGACTCCATTTGTTAAGCATTTGTGTTTCGAGATTTATTCATGTATTGTATATAGCAGAAATTTATTCTTTTTTACATTACTGAATTGTATGCCATTGTGCAATTATTAGATACTTGTGTTATTGATAGGTACTTGAGTTCTTTTCAATTTTTGGAGCTTATGAGTAATGCTGATATGAGCATTTTTGTGCATGTCTTTTAATTTACTTGTATATCTATTTCTGTTGGGAGTTTACCTGGGAATTGAACTGCTGAATCATTGGGTGAACATATGTTCAATTTTAGTAAAGAATACCAACAGTTTACCAAAGTAGTCCAAAAACATATATTAATTATTACCCATGGTATATAAGTTATCTTATATATAAGCCAGTATTTCATTTTATTTTTAGTTTTTGAAATATTTTAATATATTTTTTGTTATTTAAAATTGGTATGCAGAGGTATGTCATGAGAACAATAAGTCATTTTTCTATGAGCTGATGACTGGTGTTGGTAAGCAACTTCTCATATGCTGGTTGGCCATTGGATTATCTTTGTTTCTAAAAGAAAATCTTTAAGTCTCTTGCCCATTTTTCTTCTA
The DNA here is from genome assembly GCA_963573385.1 of Cacajao melanocephalus. NCBI lineage: Eukaryota > Metazoa > Chordata > Mammalia > Primates > Pitheciidae > Cacajao > Cacajao melanocephalus. The sequence goes on along the minus strand of CAUYLG010015501.1, from coordinate 53,030 downwards.
AGTTTCTGTTTTTTCTTTTTAATTGATTGGAATCCCCATACATTTTAGATATAAATCCTTGGCACTTTGTTTCATGATAGATATTAAATCATCTATATCTAACATCATAATAAAATAATTTAATGCTGGGTTTTAGGTTCTAAAGGTAACTTGGATGACCAGTAGAAGTAAGCAAAAAGAACTAAGAATTCAAAAAGTTCCAAGGAAAATTAGGATGTTATTTTGTAACAGAATATACTTCAAAATAGGTGATAGTTTCAAATGATGTAAAGAAATTATCAGCCAGGTGTGGTGGCTCATACCTGTAATCCTAGCACTTTGGAAGGTTAAGGTAGGAGGATCACCTGAGGTCAGGTGTTCAAGACTGGCCTGGCCAACATGATGAAACCTGGTCTTTACCAAAAATACAAAATTAGTGGGATGTGGTGGCACACGCCTGTAGTCCCAGCTACTGAGGAGAATGAGACAGGTGAATCACTTGAATCTGGGAGGTGAAGGTTGCAGTGAGCTGAGATGGTACCACTGATCTCTGACCTGGTTAAACAGAGGGAGACTCTGTCTTGAATATATATGTACATATTTAATATAAGAATATATATATTTCTTCATACAATATATCTTAATTTTTATAAAGCTAAATTAAATTTTGGGCTAAAATTTAATTGGTTTTTACTAAAGTTTGGCTTAGATCTTATTACCATTTATTAATATCACATTCTGTCCTTTGAGACATACAAACCTCAGCACTTTTTCTATCTTCAAATGTTTCTTACTTTCTATATTAATTATAACAGTGTAACATGACAATAACCAAATGCTTTTCTTACCAATTTTCTTAATGTAATCCTATACTAGTTATATTTGATGCTCTTTCTTTTATTTGTTTAAATTCATATCTTATGAAAGATAACACAAGTTTGTGAACTGTGAGCATGCCACTCTGCTTTTCATGTTCAATCTCTGAAGGGGTTAAGTAGATGATCCAGCCTTATAGCCCTAAATAATTTCCTAGCATTAATCTTTGCATATTTCATTCATACAAACATATTGAGAAAACCTCTATTTTAACCTCAATTTCTCTACACTTTGTAGAATCCAAAGTACTAAATGATCATTTAGGAGATATTGATCATGAGAGAGAAATCTAGATAAAATCTATTAAACACATAGAAAGTACTTTACATAATGCTTTTTCTATAGGTGTTCTTTGTAACTTAAAGATGTACTTGTTAATCACAAATTAAGTAGAGTTAATTTTGAAAAATGCAAAGAATTTATCAGGAACAGTATGATTTTTTTCTAGAATTTTTTTTCTCAAAGAAGGAACATGCTAATACTATGTTGACAAAATTATTGATGATGTTGTAGGTCTGATTTTCATTTATCAAGAAGTATGATTTATATAACATGAGAATGACCATTAATGTAATGGAAATGGAAATGCCAAGAAGTAGCTCTTTTCATAAATCTAAATTTTCATAGGCATGGGTATGGAAGAGTGAATGAATGAGTCTTTATGCCCTCTATTTAATCCATATACATTAGATTATGAAACACAGCTCATAGGGCTGCATCTGAATAATATACTGGCCCACAGAATAAGAGTTTGGAAATTATAATCCAGTATATTTAAAATGTATTACTTTCTCATCAATGTATATATTTGGAATAATGGAAATGTATTGCTGCAAAGACCCTTCAGAACTCTAAAGCTAATCTTTACTAACATGATATAGAGTGTCAAATATAAGCGAGTCAGATGACATTAGAAAAATCTTTGATTATACTGCAATCTTTCCTAGTTCGTAAAATCAGAGAGCGTGAGCTAAGTAATCCAGTTAAAACACTGTAACATTTTGTAATATTTAACAAGTTTAAAGTACTTCAGAGTTTACTACAAATTTATAAGGCAAGATAAACGTGTTTGAAAATTTTAATGCATGTCAATATTATCAATTTTTTTCATGCCAATGTTAGATTAGTAATTTTGTTATCAAATTTCATCTTAAATTTGAAGTCAGTTTGCATTACCAATTTGTTCTTAATGTCTCACATATTCTACAGTGTATTCTCTGTCATTTAAAGGCTCTCTCCTGCTAGGTGTTAATACTACAGCATTTACCATGATAACTGACTACCACAGTTAAGAAAAACAGCATAAGAAATTCTGTCATCATTCTCATCATTTTAAAACAAGCTCACAATCTGAAAATGTTATACTTATTTTAAAGCCTTTTTTTTTCTATATACAAACTCAGTAGTCTATCCTTCTTTGCTTCAAAAGAATTATTCTGCTAATAACTTATTCTGCTCATTCAAGTTATGCTTTCTCAAAAATAGGCTTCACTTTTTAATTATATTACATTTCTTGTTTTTCTTGTGCTTATATTTTTATATAATATATCTTAATTTTTATAAAGTTAAATTATATTTTGGGCTAAAATTTAATTGTTTTTTACTAAAGTTTGGCTTAGATCTTATTTCCATTTATTAATATCACATTCTGTCCTTTGAGACATACACACCTCAGCACTTTTCCTATCTTCATATGTTTCTTACTTTCTATATTAATTAGAACAGTATAACATGACAAAGCATGTGTTGTGTTCTTTGCTTCCTAAATCTCAAACTCTGTTATTTTCTAATTTTTCTTAGTTAATATTTTTATGGTAATTGTATGGATTGTTATACTCTCATTTGATCTTGAGATTTTCATGACTACCTCTACTAATATATTCAAATGAAGAAGGTTTATCTCTTCTCAAATTAAAGGAAATCACTATAGATGAAAATTTATTCTTACTAAACTATACACTGATGAGAATAATAATTCATGTCTTTGAGAAAATCTCATGATGGCACTGAAAGAAGATTACTATATTGTCTAAAGTGTGTTATTTAAACAAACAAAAACTTTCATATGTAGTAGTAATATTCTTCTCTTGATTAAGAACATGTTTTCTAACCTAAGATTAATAAGAAAATGTTTGGGATTTTTAGTATCAGCTTCTTGTAACTTTCCTAGAGTTGCTGTAACCACCTCAAAATAGGTGTCTGAAACTAAAAAAATATATAGTTTCAGATTTCTGGAGTCTAGAATTCTGAAATCAAAATATTAGCAGGATTGGTTTTTTCTGGAGGTTCTGAGGGAGAATCTTTCCCATGCCTCTCTTCTAATTCCCAGATGTTGCCAGCAATCCTGGGCATTTCTTGGCTTGTAGACCCTTCATTCTAATCTCTGCCTTCCTTATCACATGACATTCCTCCCCACCCCCCTTGTGTATTCTCTATGTCTTCATATGGCCTTCTTATTTTTTTAACCTTTATTTTAAGTTCAGGGATACATGTGCAGGTTTGTTATATAGGCAAAGTTGTGTCATGGGGATCTGTATAACACATTATTTCATCACCCAAGTCTTAAGCCTAGGACCCATTAGTTATTTTTGCTGATCCTCTCCCTCCTCCCACTGTCCATCTGCAATAGGCCCCAGTATGTATTGTTTCCCTCTCTGTGTCCTTATTTTCTCATCTTTCAGCTTCCACTTATAAATGACAACATGAAGTATTTGGTTGTCCGTTCCTGCTTTAGTTTGCTAAGGATAATGGCCTCTAGCTCCATCCATGTTTCTGTAAAGGACATTATTTCATTATTTTTATGGCTGCATAGTATTTTATGGTATATATGTACCACCTTTTCTTTACTTAATCTATCATTGTGAGCATTTAGGGTTGATTCCATGTCTCTGCTCTTGTGAATAGTGCTGCAATTAACATACGCATGTATGTGTCTTTATGATAGAACAATTTACATTCCTTTGGGTATATATCTAGTAATTGGATTGCTGGGACAAATAGTATTTTTGTTTTTAGGTCTTTGAGAAATGATCACAGTGTCTTCCACAATGGTTGAACTAATTTATGCTCTCACCAACAGTTCATAAGCATTCTTTTTTTCTCCACAACCTCACCAACATCTGTTATTCTCTGACGTTTTAATAGCCATTCTGACTGGTGTGAGATGTTATCTTACTGTGGTTTTTATTTGCATTTCTCTAATGATTAGATGCTGAGCTTTTTTTGTATGATTGTTGGCCACATGTATGTCTTATTTTGAAAAGTGTCTGTTCATGTCCTTTGCTCACTTTTTATGGTGTTGTTACTCTTGGAAATTTGTTTAATTTCCTTATAGATTCTGGGTATTAGGGCTTTGTTGGATGCATGACTTGCAAAATTTTTCTCCTGTTCTGTAGACTTTCTATTTCCTCTGTTTATAGTTTCTTTTGCTGTGTAGAAGTACTTTAGTTTAGTTAGACCCCATTTGTCAACTTTTGCTTTTGTTGCAATTGTTTTTGGTGTATTTGTCATAAAATCTTTGCCTGTGCCTATGTACAGAATGGTGTTGTCTAGGTTGTCTTTCAGGATTTTTACATTTTGGGGTTTTAAATTTAAGTCTTTAATACATCTTAAGTTAATTTTTGTATATGGTGTAAGAAAGTATTCCAATTTCAATCTCCTGCATATGGCTAACCAGTTATCCCAGAACCATTTATTGAATAGGGAATCCTTACCCCATTGTTTGTTTTTGTCAGGTTTCTTGAAGATCAGATAGGTGTAGCTGTGCAGTCTTGTTTCTGGGTTCTCTATGCTGTTCCATTGGTCAATGTGTCTGTTTTCATACCACTGCCATGATGTGTTGATTACTGTAGCTCTCTACTATAGTTTGAAGTTGGGTAGCATAATGCCTCAAGCTTTGTTATTTTTGATTAGGATTGTGTTGGCTTTTGGGGCTGCTTTTGTTCCATATTAACTTTAAAGTAGTTTTTTTCTTGTTCTGTGAAGAATCTCAATGATAGTTCAATAGGAATAGCATAGAATCTAAATTTGTTTTGGCAGTATGGACATTTTCATTATACTGAGTCTTCTTTTCCATGAGCAAGTCATATTTTTACATTTGTTTGTGTTATCTCTGGTTCATTTGAGCAGTGGTTTGTAGTTCTCCTTGTAGAGACCTTTCACCTCGCTAGTTAGCAATATTCTTAGTATTTTTTTGGTGTGTGTGGCAATTTTGAATGGGAGCACATTCCTAGTTCGGTTCTTTGCTTGACTGTTCTTGGTGTATAGAAATGCTAGTGATTTTTTGCACATTGATTTTGTATCCTGAGACTTTGCTGAGATCAGAAGTTCAAGACCAGCCTGACCAAGATGGTGAAACCCTGTCTCTACCAAATAATAATAATAATAATACAAAAATTAGCACCAGAGGTGCAGTGGTGGGTGCTGGTAATCCCAGCTACTGGGGAGGCAAAGGCAGGAGAATCACTTGAACCTGGGAGGCAGAGGTTGCAGTGAGCCAAGATCCAGCCACTGCACTCTAGCCTAGGTGACAGAGCAAGACTCCATCTCAAAAATTAAAAAAATAAATAAAAATTTAAAAAGGAAGCTTTTGGGTTGAGGCTATGGGGTTTTCTAAATATAGAATCATGTCATCTCTAAACAGGGATACTTTGACTTCCTCTCTTCATATTTGTATGCCCTTTATTCCTTTCTCTTGCCTGATTTCCCTGCATATGGCTTTTTAAATAATGACACCAGTCATTCCATTTAGGGCCCACCTTAATCCAATATGACCTCTTCTTCACTAATTACCTAGATATGAAAAGATTCTATTTCTAAATAAGGTCACATTCTGAGGTTCCAGTTAGACATGAATTATTCAATACAGTACACAACTGGAATCTAAAACAAGGTTTAACAGTATTTTAGTGTAAGATATGGCTTTTTAATGTTAATTTCCTATGAGATCAATAATAGAATACAACAATGTCATTTTTTCTGAAAATATTTTATGTATTTATAAACCAACTTGCACCATTTTCATGTATAATGAATATAATTTCTGGTGTACATACATGTTTAGAAAATAACATTCTAAATTACATATATTATCTGTCTTTCAACAATTTTATTGTATTTCTGGGGCACAAAAATGAGAATTTCTAGAATTTGACATTTCTCATAGCAAACATTTGAGAGACAGTGTGCTTTCCAGTGTACCAAGGATATTTATATAAGTTGCTAATATATGCTTAGTATATTATTAAATATATTCCTGCCTCATTCTGTCTCACATAAACAGGTGCCACTATAAACATTTTATTTTCAGTGATTGATAATAGAATTTATTATCAGGATCTAAACTTCATGACTATCTTGTTATTTCCCTGGCATTTGTAGTAGTGTCTGGCCCATAATAAACTCAATAAACATAAGCTTAATGAAAGAATTAATAGCTAAGATAGGTCCTTAATTGATGGAGATTAAGAAACTCTATTATTTCATGTTTTATTAATCACTATAATTCCTTATCAAAGTTAATTATAAACATTCTAATTTCCAAATCTATAGTTTTCAAATAGTATTTCTCTTTATATGTGAACATTTTTGATGGTATAATTTTAATGGACATATCTAAATTAGTTGTTGTTGTTTTAGTTTTGACCAAGTAAATATGAATTTTCCTTGTTTGAGTCACTGTCATCTTGTCAAAGCAGGTGCCATCCATCTTTATAATGTCATTAAATCATTAAAGTACCAAACTTGTTTTCATTGAACTCTGGCAAATAAAAATAGAAGTTAAGTTCTAAAAAAGTTGCCAGGAAATTTAAACAGTCTAAAAGCTTTATCACTAATAATGCATTAATATTCTACAAGCAATCTCAGAAAAGGAGAAATGACAATTACCGAATTGATATGGTTTGGCTGTGTCACCACTTAAATCTCATCTTGACTCCCATGTGTTGTGGGAGGGACCCAATGGGAGGTAAATGAAACACTAAAGCAGGTCTTTCCGGCACTGTTCTGGTGATAGTGAGTATGTCTCACCAGATCTGATGGTTATACAAAAATGAAAGTTTCCCTGCACAAACTCGCTTCTTTGGTATGCTGCCATGTGAGATGTGTCTCTCACTTTCCACTGTAATTGTGAGGCCACCCCAGCCACGTGGACCTGTAAGTCCATTAAACCTCTTTCTTTTGTAAATTGCTCAGTCTCAGTTATGTCTTTATCAGCAGTGTGAAAACAGACTAATTAACTAATAATGGATTGTTTCTGAATTCCCTTAGGAAGAATCTCAGATCAAAACAATTAACTATAATTTCACAGTTATATTCTTTGTGTAGTAAAGTATATTTATTAAATTAATAGAGATAATAAAAGCATAAAATTTTATTTCTTATAAAAATTATTGAATGTATTGACTATAATCTACCAGGAATGGGTATTAAAGTTCTTACTGTCAACCTACCATATACATGATTATGTTAATTGAATATCATTATGTGTTTGGTAGTGCATCAAGTCATGAGATAATTATTAATGATTTATTTATAACAGAGATTTGCCCTAAATTAAACTCTCATTAAGGAGTGGTATATTTGTAAACTTACATACAGTGTGGGATAACTAATTACTAAAAGAAGAATAAACATTGATTTCTTTATGAGATATTTACATTAATGAAAATATATTTTCTAAATGGTAAAAAATGATCTAATGTATATACAGTGTTTACAAACATACATACTTTGGTGCCCACAATGAGGTCATCTCAATTGTTAAGGCAAAAATATAAAAATATAGATTTCTATAAATATTACCTATTTAATATTAAATTTATTTAAACAGATTTAAATCGCAAAGTGAATTTATAGAATTAAGTGATTTTTACTTATTTAATCCTTCATTAAACTGTGTTTCAAACTTTATTAAAAGCATTCTTTTGTGTAATTTACAATGTTTTGAGAAAACATGGTCAACTGAAACATTATTATCATCAAAATGTTTTAACTTTTCATAGCAAAATAAACTAAGTTGTTGCTAAGAGAGTCTAAGATTAATTGTACATTGGAAAAAGATTTTTTTCGCAGTGGCTTAAGCAACAAGATATATTTTATCTCATGTAATGGGAAATCTAAGCACTGCCTATAGTACAGTCAATCAATGCGAACATCAAGCACCTATGTGTTTTTATTTTTGTTCTGTTTTCTCTGTTATTCTAAGGCTGGTAATCCTAATGGTAGCAAGATGACTGTCTGTGAAAGTGTGGTTTGTTTTGTCTTCTTGTGTACATTTAAAATAAATGATGGAGAGAAAACGAAAAAAAAAAATCCTTCCAAAATAAAATGTAAATTCTTCCTTTCGGGTTTATTGGGGAAACTTCAGTCACATGACTGTTTCCAGGTACTACCAGTTACCAGGGGTATTAGTCTTTTTTCACACTGCTATGAATTACACATGAGAATCAGTAATTTATAATAAAAGGAGGTTTAATTGACTTCCGTTTTGCATGGCTGGGGAGGCCTGAGGAAACTTACAATCAAGGCAAAGGGGAAGCAGACAACTTCTTCACAAGGTGGCAGGAGAGGTGAGAGAAAGAGTGAGGAAGTGCCAGACTTAAAGTCATCATATCTGGTAAAAACTCTCTCCTTATCATAGGAACAACATAGGAGAAACTGACCCCATGACCCAGTCACCTCCTACTAGGTCCCTCCCTTGACACATGGGGATTGCAATTCAATATGATATTTGGGTAGGGACATAGAGCCAAACCATATCATTCTGCCCCTGGCCCCTCCCAAGTCTACGTCACTTTTTTACGTAGATTTACAAGGGCCTGACCTGAATTTTCATTATTTCAGTCACTGAAAATGCTGGAGTACTGAGATCTCAAGGAGCACAGTTACAATTATATTGATTGGTTGTTTGTTTCTCATTTTTAGGCCATTAAGGTAGCAAATTACATTGACTGACTAGTACTGTAAAACCAACATTTCCTTTCTGGGATATATTTCATTAGGTCATGATTTAATACTGTTTTCAAATATTGTAGGCTGTAACTTGCTAAAATTTGTGATAAAGTTTTACACTTATGTTTATGGGGAATATTGTTTAATAGTTTTATTTTCTTAATGTCTTTTTTTCTATTTTTTTATGCTATGGTAATGTTAACCACACAGAATAAAGTGAGAAATGGTCTCTCCTCTTCTAATTTCTGAAAATGTTTCTGTAAAATTAGTATTATCTTTTCCCGAGATGTTTTGCGTAATTCAACAGTGAAGATATCTGTGTCTGTGATTTTGTATGCGTGTTTGAAGGGAGGGAAAGTTTTAACTACAAATTCAATTTCCTTAACAGCTATAGAGCTGTTCACATTATACATCTCTTCTTAAGAAAATCTGTTATTTTTTATTCATATAGGCATTTGTTTATTTGATATGTTTTGAAACTTATTATAATAAAGTTGCTCATAGTATTCCTTCTTTTTAAAATATTTGTAAAATCAGTAGTGACTTGTCTCTCATTCAAGTAATTTATATTTATGTGTTCTATTTTTAGTATAGCTGTCATTTATCAATGTTATTATTCTTCTCAAACAATGAATTTTTAGTTTTATTGATTTTCTCCATTTTTTTTTCCTAGTTTACAGATTTATTCTAATATTCTCTTTTCTGCTGACTATGGATTTCATGAGTTTTCCTCTGTGAGATCATTTAAAGCAATAACTATATAATGTGGCTCCTCCAACTCTGTACTTCTTTATTAAGATTATTTTGGCTAACTGCATTTTTAAATGCACTTTTAAAAGATTAGATGTCAATTTGTGTATAATTGGCAGCTGGGATTTTTGATAGGATTGCATTGAATTTGTAGATACATTTGGAAAGTATTATAATCTTAACTATATTTACTCTTCCAAATACACACAGGTGTATTTCCAGTTATTTTATCATTAATACTTACAACAATACTTTGTGGTTTTCAGTGTACATCTTACTATTTTACTGAGGTTATTATTAAATATTTTATTATTTTAGTGCTATTTTAAGTGAAATCAATTTCATTGTTTCATTTTAAGGTTGTTCATTATTTCTGTACAGAAATATAACTGCTTTTTGTATATTGATCTTGAATCCTACAATATTGCTGGTATCCTTTAACAGTTTTTATAAAGTTATTATTCTCTTTCTGTTTTTGAGATTCTTTTGTCTTTGTCCTTCACTATTTATACTATGACATTTTTAGTTGTCCCTCACTTTATCCTACTAGTAGTTTTTTGATATTTTGGTTATCTAGATTTTTATTTTCATCAAATTTTGGATGATTTTGCCACAATTTCTTCAAACATATTTTGGCTTCTCTTTCCTATCATGTGAGTACTCTCTCACATGAATACACATATGATGATGTATTTAGTGGTAGCCTACATTTATTGGAGGCCCTGATATTTTCTTCATTCTTTTTTATCTCTCTGTTTTTCTTTTTATATTTCTTAATTAATCTATTTTTAAGTTCACTTATTCTTCCTATTGCTAGTTCAAGTATACTTTTGAGCTGCAATAGTAAAATTTTCATTTTGTTTTTTTATATCCAATGACAGAATTTCAATTTAGTACTTATTTTATAGTTCTCATATCTTTATTGATATCGTGTATGTGATGGGAGATTGCCATAATATTGTTCTTTAATTATTTATTTTTTAATTTTTAAACTATGTTTGTAATAGCTATTTTGAAGTAATTTTAATTTAAATGTGTTATCTGATTGCTCCTTTAAATATTTTTCATGGAATTCAACTAAGTCCTTATCCTGCTTATATTGAAAGCATGATTTTTGTGCCATAAATAATCATGTTGTTAACTGCAGAAAATACTCCATGGCTATTTTCTTTGGCAAATAGGATATTCCGTTTCAGAAAGTCTGCACAATGGTTCAGGATTCATTTATGACTGAATTCCAGGTTTATTCTTTCCTTTGCCCAATTCTGAATCCTTTCTTTTCATCACAAGCATTAATTCCCACAACACTACTGAATACATCTCCTGCACACTAATCTGCTGAAAGTCTGCTTTCTAAGAAACTCATTCTACCATATGGCTGTTGTATGAATTTTAAAAAAGATAAGTAGAAAAAGAATTGAAATAGTTTATCATTCAGAAAAGCAATAGGTATACATACATTATCCTTAATAATTTTTCCGAGGTGTTTTATTGTACTAATACTTTATAAAAACATGATAATATTGTATGTTTTATAATCAGTACTTTTATTAAATAATATGTTGTGATTGTCTCCTCAAATTTCAACTAATAGGCACTCTTACCCAATGTTTCTATAACTATTTAACAACACCAACACTGTGTATTACAAGTAAAAGCACTTGCAAACTTGATAAGTAATATTTCTTATTTATGTAATATGTTTTGATATGTATAAACAAAAATAATCATATTTTATTTTAGTTTCTTAATTTTTAACTTTTGTGGCTACATAGTAGGTGTATTTATTTATAGAGTACATGAGATGTTTTAATACAAATATGCAATGTGTAATAATCATATTATGGAAAATGGGGTATTCAACACCTCAGGAATTTATCTTTTGTGTTACAAACAATACAATTATGCACTTTCACTTCTTTTTAAATGTACAAGTAAATTATTATTTACTCTAGTCACCTTATTGTGTTATCAAATATTAAGTCTTATTCTTTCTATTTTTTGTACTTATTAGCCATAACCACCTTATCCCCAAAACCTCCAATACCCTTCCCAGCCTCTGGAAGCATTCCTACCACTCTCTATCTCCAGGAGTTCAATTGCTTTATGTGGGGGTTCAGTAAAGATAGTGGGAGAAATTGCAAAGTAATAGAAAATAGTCACAAATCTTCTTGGAAGGCAGAGGCATTTGCACAGTTTCAGTTAAAGGTCTCGCTGAAGGCAGCCTAATCCTCTTTACCTTGAGTTAATAGCAGAAAAGCAAATAACAGGGAATGTAGAAGAGTTTATCTAAATAGTTTGTTTACTCATGTGGTCCTAAAAGGATCCTTTAATCATTCACGGGCAAGATGGCTCTCTTGGGGGTCGGCAATGTTAATTACCTTCTAGTGGTGTTTACTCATGATCTTTGTCTTTTAATCTGTACTAAATAAATGTGAACTTCACTGGCTGATTGAGGAGATGCTGCAAACTGAGGCAGCAGAGCCCCTTAGTTGGATTGACAGGGCAAGATATCTGAGTCAGGGTACGTTATTCAATTGTCATGCGTGCCTGGGTCTGTGGGTCAGAGTCTGATAGGTGGTGACCCCGACATGATGAACATTACAAAGGATCATGACAGAACCTTTGAAAATAAAAGTGAAGAAGACTGTGAAGTTGGTATGTCAGTAAGTCATTGGTGCCTGGTTGGGATCTCCAAGTTCAAGGGAATTGTTCAGACTAAGGTTTCATCATGGGACAAAGTTATCAAGTCATTGGAAGCAGTATATAAAAGTATTGAAATAGCTGCTTAAAGCTAGTGGAGACTTTGTTTCACAGGCTCAATTAAGGGACCTAATGCAAATTGTTGTATCACTTAACACATGGTTCCTGGAAGAAGGTACATTAGAAGTAGAACTCTGGGAACAAGTAGGGAGAAATCTTAAACAGTATCATGCACAAGGGCAACAGGTCCCAGTATCATCATTAATACTATGGGCTCTAAGGCTTCAGTGGTCCCACTCTACACAGAAAAGGGAAGAGAAGAGGAACCGTCACCTGCCATACTGCTTCCCTCGGCCCAGAAATTACCAGGTAAAAATACCAAAGAATAAATGGAGATTTTGCCTGAGCCCCTTCCTTCAATAAATTGGAGAAAGGACAGGGTAGATGCTACAGCCATGGGACCCTGTAATGCAAAATCAACAAGGCAATCAGGTATATGCTTACAAAAAGGCATTAGAGGCCCAAACTGTGCAGCAAAGTGGGCAGTGGGCGGAAGAAAATGCTCAGTGGCAGAGAAGCTTGTGGCATCCTAGGCCAATAGGAATGGTCTGGGCTGGCAGCAGCCACCTGGCAGTGAAGGAGGGAGCAGGGCAAACAAAAAGGGGCACAGATGAAAGGCAGCATTCAGGTGAGTGCAATGTGGCCACCACCCCATGACCTGTGCCACTGCCGTCTGGCTCCACAGGCAGCCCATAGCAAAATTTCATGTGTTCCCTGTATACAAACGATGTCCCAGATTAAAGTTCTCCGCTAAATTTAAGTAAAATTTAAGAATTTGAAGGATTTTTTTCTGATAATGGCTACTGTTGTTATTCCAACCCTACCCTTGAAAGAGCTCTCTTGAAATCCTATTTAAGTAAAACAGTAGACTTTGAAGGAAGAGAAATTACAGAGAGCCCATAAATTAGTTGAGGAACAATTAAAAGCTGTCCATATGGAACCATCAAACAGCCCTAGATCATCCCAGATATTTAACCCCTGCAGCAAAAAGGGAAATTGAGGAAACAGAACATGCCATCTCTCAGACGCAGCTAAATCATATAGATCCAGGCTATTCAATTCAGTTGTTTATTTTTCCCACCAAACACTCCCCTACAGAGCTAATAGGACAGATGACCCCGGGACTGTGCTTTCTAGAATGAGTTTTTTGCTCACATGCCGGGACTAAAATATTATCTCCTTATATCCAGTTAATTACTAGAGTCATGTATTCAGGCCACAGATGATGTAGTCAGTTGTTAGGTTATGATCCTGATATCATCAGGATTCCTTTAAGTAAAAAACAATTTGAGGCAGTTTTGTCCCTATCATTATATCTGCAAATAGCACTCTCCAATTACACAGGTCAAATAGAGAATGCCCTTTTTGCTGATAAATTCCTTCAGTTTTTATCTCATACTTCTGTGACCTTACCTACAAAAATTGTTCTTTCCCTTATACCTAATGCTTTAACGCTGTTTACTGATGGTTCACATAAACATGGAAAAGTGGCAATCTGGTGGAGACCACAGAATTCACTCATTCAATCTGGATTTACTAACACTCATAAAGCTGAGATTGGGGCACTGATATTGGCCTTGGAATCTTTTTCCACTTAGTTTATTAACATTGTTAGCAACTATGCCTACTCTGTTTGTTTATTGCAGAACCTTGAAATAGCCCTCATAAAGTTTACTCTCAAGCTCATCCTGTGTGCACTTTTTTTTATTTTACTTCAGCAATTGCTGGATCAATGCATACATCCTATTTTTATCACACATATTCAAGTCCACAGCTCACTGCCTGGCCCACTGGCTTATGGCAATGATCAAGCAAATCTTCTAATTATGACATCACTGCTTAACCAAGCCACCCAATTGTATCGTTTTTTTCCCATCAAATTGGAGAAACTTATCTAAACAATTTCAACTTACCCAGAGACTAGCTAAGCAAATTATCCTGCAATGCATACACTGCCAGCTCATAATCACATCCCCTCTTTCAATAAGTGTTAACCCGAGAGGGCTAGAACCTAATGAGTTATGGCAAAAAAAAATATGTTACACATATCTCTGAATTTGGAAAATTTAGATAGGTACATGTATCCATTAATACCAACACTCATATAATTAATGCACATGCTCTTCCTGGAGAATCTACTGGCTATGTTATTAAACATCTTCTTTTAACTTTTGCATTTATGGGGTGGCCCACAAAAATTAAAACTGATAATGGTCCAGCTTATGACAGCTCACAATTCCAACAATTTTGTCACACATGGAACATTCAACATTCCACAGGCAGCCCATGTAACCCACAAGGACAGGCCATAGTAGAACATGCCCACTCCACTCTTAAAAATATAAAAAGCAAAAAAAAGGAGAGTATGAGTAAGAACCCTGCAATACTATTAGCACAAGCCTTATTTATCCTTAATTTTTTACATTTAGATTATAAATTTCAATCAGCTGTAGCAAAGCACTTTGCTAAAACCTCTCAAGGCATAAAGGCCACAGTTTTACGGCAAGATGTAAACAGTAATGTATAGTGTGGTCTGAATGATTTGCTAACATGAGAAAGAGGATATGCTTGTGCTCACACTCCCTCAGGTTCTCTTTGGATTCCAGCACAACACATCAAAAGTTACCATGATGTGTCTAGGACCCAACCTGGTACCAGAACTGGCCACACAGCACCCATGATTCCCAGGTGGTCTCCCATCCATGTGCTGTCCAGGACCAACCCTGCTTAGCTTCCAAGATCAGAGAGAAACAGAAAGATTGGAGAGAGAAATAGAGGGAAGGAATGAGTAAAAGCAAGACTAAAAGAGATCAAGATCAGACAGAGACACAAAAAGACAAAAGAGAGAGGTAAAGTAGGAAGAAGAGAAAGAAATGTTAAGAAAGTTATAGATATAAGAATGCACCTTTAGTAAGGAAGGTTATAAAACAAAGTCAGAAAGTTAAGATATGTTGAAGATTGTGAAATTCATGGAAAGTATTATAAAAAGGAATTTATGCAAGAAATTTATAATTTTTAAGGTCTAAGAAAGTTTTAAAATGTTAATTGTAAAAAGAAGCTGTGTAAACATATTGGCTAGCATTAAAGAAGTATCACCCAGTTTTTCTGTAAACTAGACATTAAATTGAAGTACAGTACTTAAAGTGCTAACCTGCTCTTTAACAAAGATTATGAAACGTCTTTTAGCACTGGCACCACCTCTAGAATTTCCAGTACGCTAGCACCAGCCTGGAGACTATGTCCTCATCAAAGGATGGAAAGAATAAAAATCTTGAGCCAGCCTAGGAAAGACTCTACAGGACATGCTGCCTGGATGATGCAGCTTCCTCAGGCAACACAGATGCCATTCACTCCAGATAATTTGTTCCTGTTTTACTCGGTCACTTTGCCTGAAACCTGTACCTGCTACACTCTATTAAGACCATCTTCTAATCTACCTTTTTTTCCACCTGTTACTTAAATACCCCATTCCCAGCTTCTAATAATGTGACTGCTTGGCTAAATAGAAATTAACATACCCCTAGTGAGGATCCTCAGTAATGGCATACAGTGAACTGAGGTGCCAAGTAACACTACAGGTCACTTTTTGATTGGAAAAAGAATGTTGCTAATTATACTCATGATTGTCGTACATTATTTGTAAATTCTAGAATGCAAAGGTGGAATAAAAGCAATGTCCGTCTCTCCTGACAGACTCGTTGCTGTACACATTCGCACCCTTAAGTCAACAGAGCCTGATGCAGAAAACAGAAAAGGTGGAGATGTGGAAGTTCAGTCAAGATAGTGGGAGAAATTATAAAGTAATAGAAGATAGTCACGTACCTTCTTAGAAGGCTGAGGGGTTTGCATAATTTCAGTTAAAGGTCTGGCTGAAGGCTGCCTAATCCTCCTTACCTTGAGTTAATAGAAGCAAAGCAAATAACAAGGGAATGTAGATGAGTTTATCTAAATAGCTTGTTTACTCATGTAGTCCTAAAAGTAACCATTAATCACTCATGGGCAGGATGGCTCTCTTGGGGGGTTGGCAATGTTAATTACTTTCTAGTGGTGTTTACTTAAGACCTTTGTCATTTGATCTGTACTAAATAAATGGAACCCTTGCTGGCTTATTGAGGTGACACTGCAGACTGAGGCAGCAGAGCCCCTTAGTCAGACTGACAGGCAAGATATCAGTCATGCAAGCCTGGGTCTGTGGGTCAGAATCTGGCAGCTTTAATTTTTAGATCCCACAAATAAATGAGAACATGTGATTTTTGTCTTTCTGTGCCTGGCTTATTTTGCTTAACATAATTCCATCCATGTTGTAACCAGGATTGCATTCTTTTGTTAAAGACAATATCTTATAAGTACCACATTTTCTTTATCCATTCATCTGTTGATGAACATTTCAGTTGCTTCCAAATCTTGGCTGTTGTGAACAGTACTGCAACAATCACGGGAGAGCAGTTATCTCTTTAATATACTGATTTCCTTTCTTTGGGGTATGTACCTAGCAGTGGGATTGCTGGATCATGTGGTAGCTCAATTTTTCATATTTTGAGCAACCTCCAAACTGTTCTCCATGATGATTGTACCAATTTACGTTCCCATCAATAATGTATCAGGGTTCCTTTTTCTCCATATTGTTGTCAGCATTTGTTATTGCTTGTCTTTTGGATATAAACTGTTTTACCAGGGGTAAATAGTATCTCATTATAGTTTTGATTTGTATTTTACTGATGATCAATGATGTCGAGCACCTTTCATATGCCTGTTTCCTAATTATGTGTTTTCTTTTGAAAAATGTCTATTCAAATCTTTTGCCCATTTTTAAAATTTTTTTTCTCTCTCTTTTTTTTTTTTTGAGACAGAATCTCATTCTGTTGCCAGGCTGGAGGATGGTGCCATGATCTCTGCTCACTGAAACCTCTGCCTCCTGGGTTTAAGTGATTCTCCTTCCTCAGCCTCTTGAGTAGCTGGGACTACAGGTGCGTGCCACCATGCCCAGCAATTTTTTTTGTGTTCTTAGTAGAGACAGGGGTTCACCATACTGGCCAGAATGATCTCGATCTCCTGACATTGCGATCCACCTGCCTTGGTCTCCCAAAGTGCTGAGATTACAAGCATGAGAGACCACATGCAGGCTTTAAGTTGAATTATTAGACTTGTTCCTATATGGTTGTTTGAGCTACTCATATTCTGGTTATTAATTCCTTATCAGATGGCTAGTTTGCAAATATTTTTCCCATTCTGTGGGTTGTCTCTTCAGGTTGTTGATTATATCCTTTGCAGTGAAGGAGCTTTCTAACTTGATGTAAATCAATTTGCTCATTTTTGCTTTGGTTGCCTCTGCTTATGATGTACTCTTCAAAAATTTTTGACCAGACAAATGTCCTGAAAATTTTCCATGAGGTTTACTTGTAATAGTTTCATAGTGTGAGGTCTCAGATTTAAGTTTTCAAATATGTTTTGATTTTATTTTTATATATGGTAAGTGATAGTGGTCTAGTTTCATTCTTCTTCATATGAATATCTAGTTTTGTAAGCACAATTTATTGAAAAGACTATTCCTCAGTATATGTTCTTGGCCCCTTTGTAAAAAATGAGTTCACTGTAGCTGTGTGGATTTGCTTCTGGGTTCTGTATTGTGTTCCATTAGTCTATGTGCCTGCTTTTTATGCCAGTACCATGATGTTTTGTTACTATAGCTCTGTCTAGTAATTTGAAGTCAGGTAATGTGATTCCTCTGGTATTTATATTTTTTCTTTTTGCTTATGATAGCTTTGGCTATTCTGGGTCTTTTGTGGATCCATATTTGTTTTGCATTTTTTGCATTTTTTTTTATTTCTGTGAAGAACATCATTGGTATTTTGATAAGCATTACACTGAATCTTTTTCTTGATGGTTTCTGTAGCTAGGATTTCTAGTACTATGTTGAAAAACAGTGGTTACAATGGGCATCATTGTGTTCCTAATCATAGAGAATAGGTTTACAGTTTCTCCTTATTCGGTATGACATGAGCTGTATATCTGTTTTATATGGTTTATATTAAGTTGAAGTATGTTACTTCGATATTTAGTTTTTTGAGGCTTTTTATCATGAAAGTATTTTAAATTCTATCAAATGCTTTTTTAGCATCATTTGAAATAGTCACATGGTTTTCATCCTCTATTCTGCCTATATGATGTATTATATTGATTCATTTGTGTATACTGAACCTTCCTTGCATCCCAGGAATAAGTCCCATTCGATCATAATGGATGCTCTTTCTAATATATTGTTTGATATGGTATGGCTGTGTCCCCATCCAAATCTCATACTGAACTGTAGTTCCCATAATCCCCATGTGTCATAGGGGGACCCAATGGCAGGTAATTGAATCATGGGGGTGGTTTTCATGATAGTGAAATCTCAGGAGATCTGTTGGTTTTATAAGAGGCTTTCCCAACTACACTCTGCAGTTCTCCTTGCCACCACCATGTGAAGAAGGACATGTTTGCTTTCCCTTCTGCCATGATTTTAAGTTTCCTGAGGCCTCACCAGCCATGCTAAACTGTGAGTCAATTAAATTATTATTTTTAATAAATTACCCAGTCTCAGATATGTCATTATTAGCAGCATAAGCATGGACTAATATAGTAAATTTACACCAGGTAGTGGGGTGCAGCTGTAAAGATACCTGAAAATGTGGAAGCAACTTTGGAACTGGGTAACAGGCAGAGCCCTCATGGAGAACCTCTGCTAGGGCAGTGCAGAGGGAAATTTAGGGTTGAAGCCCTGACACAGAGTCTTTACTAGGCTACTGCCTATAAAGCTGTGAGAAGAGGGCCACAGTCCTCCAGACCCCAGAATTGTAGATTCACAGATAGCTTGCATCATGCACCTGGAAAAGCCACAGATACTCAATATCAACCATGAAAGCAGCCAGGAGAAGGGCTGTACCCTGCAAAGCCATAGAGTCAGAGTTTCCCAAGATCATGGGAGCCTACCTCTTGTATCAGCATAACCTGGATGTGAGACATGGAATTAAAGGAGATGGTTTTGGAACTTTAAGTTTTAATGACGGCCCTACTGGATTTTGAACTTGCATGGGGCCTGGAGCCCTTTTGTTTTGGCCAATTTCTTCCACTTGAAATGGCTGTATTTACCCAATTCCTGTACCCCTCCCCCCATTGTATCTAGGAAGTAACTAATTTGCTTTTGATTTTACTGGCCCATAGGCACAAGGGACTTGCCTTGTCTCAAATGAAACGTTGAACTTGGGCTTTTTAGTTAATGCTGGAATAAATTAGGTCATTGGGAGACTGTTGGGAAGGCATGACTGCGTTTTAAAATGTGAGGACATGAGATTTGGGAGAGGCCAGGGGCAGAATAAAATGATTTGGCTCTGTCTTCACCCAAATCTCATCTTGAACTGTAGTTCCTATAGTCCCCATATGTTGTAGGAGGGACCCAGTCGGAGTAATTGAAACTTGTGAGCAGTTACCTCCATGCTATTCCCATGATAGTGAGTTTTCGCAAGATCTGATGGTTTTATAAGGGGCCTTCCCCCACTTCACTCTGCACTCCTCCTTGCTACCATCATGTGAATAAAAACGTTTGCTTCCCCTTTTTTTCATGACTATAAGTTTCCTGAGGCCTCTCCAGCCATGCATAACTGTGAGTCAACTAAACCTCTTTCCTTTATAAATTACCCAGTCTCAGGTATGTGTTTATTAGCAGTGCAAAAATGGACTGATACATGTTGAATTCAGTTTGCCAGTATTTTGTTGAAGATTTTTGCATCAATCAGAGGTATTGGTCTATAGTTTCTTTTTTTGATGTATCTATGTTTTTGGTATCAGACTTATACTGGCCTCATAGAATGAGTTTGGAAGTATTCCTTTCATCTCTATTTTTCAGGATGATTTGAGTATAATTAGTTCTTTAAATATTTGATAGAATTAAACAGCGAAGTCACTGGGTCCTAGGCATTTTGTTACAGAGAGCCTTTTTATTGTGGCTTCAGTCATATTATTTGTTATTGGTCTGTTTAGATTTTTTGCATCTTTCCAGTTCATCTTGATAGGTTGCTTGTGTTGAGGAATTTGTTCATTTCTTCTAGATTTTCCAATTTATTGACATATGGTTGCTCTTAGCAGCTACTAATGATCCTTTGAATTTTTGTAGTATTAGTTGTTATGTCTCTCTTTTCATTTCTCATTTTATTTTTTTAGGTATTCTCTCTTTCTCTTAGTTTGGCTAAAGGTGTGTCAATTTTGTTTAAATGTTCAAAAAACTGACTTTTTGTTTCATTGACATTTTGTATTGTCTTTTTTAATTTCAGTTTTATTTATTTCTGCTGTGATCTTTATCTCCTTTTTTCTACTAATTTGGGGTTTGTTTGCTCCTATTTTTCTAGTTCTTTAACATGCACTGTTGGATTGTTTATTTGATTTTTTTTTCTTTCTTTCTGTAGGCATTTAATAGTTATAAATTTTTCTCTAAGTACCACTTTAGTTATATCCCATAGGTTTTTGTATCTTATTTCTTTTATCGCGTATTTCATGAAATTTTTCAATGTTTTTCTTAACTTCATCTCTGACTTACTGGTCAATGAAGGAACATATTGTTTAATCTCCATGTATTTGTATAGTTTCCAAAATTCCTCCTGTCATTTATTTCTAGTTTTCTTCCATTTTGGTTGAAGAAGATGTTTGATATGCTTTCAATCTTTTTGAATAATTTAAGAATTGTTTGGTGACCTAACATATGGTTTGCACTTGAGAACGATCCATGTACTGAGGGAAAAAACGTGTATTCTACAACTCTTGGATGAAATGATCTGTAAATATCTATTAAATCCATTTAGTTCATAGTGTACATTAAGTCTGATATTTGTTAACCAATTTTCTGTTTGGAAAATCTGTTCAGGGACTAAAAGTGGATGTTGAAGTCTCCAGCTGTTATTGTATTGGGGGCCTACCTCTCTCTTTAGCTCTAATAATATTTCCTTTATGTATCTAGGTGTTTCAGTGTTGGGTGTATATATATTTAAAATTGTTATGTCCTCTTGCCGAAATGATCCTGTTATTATTACATAGTGATCGTCTTTGTCTCTTCTTATAGTTTTTGTCTTGACATGAATGGTCAATTTATTTTTGGTAAAGTACAATGGCAACTTTTTGAAGAAAAAATAGTCAGTAAATGATGCTAGAATTGGAAACCATGTACAAGAAACAAATAAACTTGAATGCATACATCTTACAGTACACGAAAGTTAACTCGAATGGATTATAGATTTTTGAAACAAACAATAAAAAATACAAAATTGAAATTAAATCAATGTTTCTAAAAAAGATCATGATTTCTATTTGTGTGATAGATCATTAAGCAACTTTGCCCTCCTCTTTTCTGAGATAGGGTTTCACCCTGTCACCCAGGCTGGAACGCTGGAGTACAGTGGTAAAATTACAGCTCATTGCAACCTCTGCTTCCTGGGTTCAAGCCATCCTCCCACATCAGCTTGCTGAGTAGCTGGGACTATAGGCATGCACCACCATGTCCAGCTTTTATATATATATATATATTATATATAAATATGTATATATTTAATATATACATATTTAATATATACATATATATTTAATATATACATATTTATATATAATATATATTTATATGTATATACTATATAACAATTATATATAAATATATATTTTATATTATTATATTCATATTATTTTATTTAATATATATTATATATAACAATATATATATATATTTATATAGTGTGTGTGTAGAGATGCCTTTGTTTCCTAAGCTGGTCTCAAACTCCTGGACTCAAGTAATCCATGCACCTCTGCCTCCCAAAGATTACAGGTGTGCACCATTGCTTCCCGCCCTCTCCAATCCTTTACTTTCAGTCTGTGAGTGTCATTGTGAGTAAGATGGGTTTCTTGAAGACAGTAGATGGAAGGGTTTTGCTTTTTATCCAACTTGCTATCCTGTACCTTCTACATGGGTCATTAAGACCATCTGCATTCAAGGTTAATGTAGATATGTGAAGTTTTGATCTTCTTGTAATTTGTTAGCTATTTTTTTTTTTGTAGTTTCTACTGCGGAGTTGATTTAAAAGGTCTGTGGGCTAGGTGCTATTTTTGTGGTGGCAGGTATTGTTCTTTCATTTTCATGTTTAAAACTCCTGCAAGATCTCTTGCTAGGCTGATCTAGTGGTAGTAAATTATCTTAGTGATTGCTTGTCTGAAAACGATGTTATTTCTCCTTTTCTTATAAAGCTTAATTTGGTGAAATATGAAATTCTTGTTTGTAGTTTATTTCCTTTGAGAATGCCAAAAATAGCCCCCCATTTTCTTCTGGCTTGTAAGGATTCTGCTGAAAAGTTCAAGGTTAGCTTAATGAGGTTCCCTCTGTAAGTGATTTAATCTTTTTCTACAGCTGCCTTTAAGATTTTTTTCTTTAATATTTGCCTTAGACCAGTGGTCCCCAACCTTTTTGACATCAGGGACAGGTTTCATGAAAGGCAGTTTTTTCAAAAATTGGTGAGAAGGGGATGGTTTTGAGATGAAACTGTTCTACCTCAGATCATTAGACATTAGTTAGATTCTCATAAGGAGTGCCTAATCTAGATTCCTTGCATGCATAGTTTATAACAGGGTTTATGCTACTATGAGAATCTAATGCCACCGCTGATCTGACAGCAGGTGAAGCTCAGGTAGCAATGCTCACCTCCTGCTGTGTAGCCTGATTTCTAACAGGCTACAAACCAGTACCAGTTCACAGTACGGGGATTGGGGTCCCCTGAATTAGACTGTCTGCTGTCTTAGTAATGTTCATTTTGTGTAGTGTCTTGTAGACATTCTCTGGATTTTTTGTATCTCAATGTCTAACTCTCTAGCAAGATTAAGAAACATTTTTTGACTTATTTCCTCAAATATGTTTT
This sequence comes from Cacajao melanocephalus, assembly GCA_963573385.1. NCBI lineage: Eukaryota > Metazoa > Chordata > Mammalia > Primates > Pitheciidae > Cacajao > Cacajao melanocephalus. The sequence goes on along the minus strand of CAUYLG010015501.1, from coordinate 29,790 downwards.
TCAGGTTGTTTGATTTTTCTACTTCTCTTTCACAAATGCCAATAAATCATAGATTTTGATGCTTCACATAATCTCATATTTCCTGGAAAGTGTTTAGTCTTTAAATTGCTTTTTTCTTTATTCTTCTCTGACTGAGTTGGTTTGAAAGGCAGATCTTCAAGCTCTGAATTTTTTTCTTCTGATTGGTCTAATCTATTAATAAAGGTTTCAATTGTATTTTGAAATTCCTTTAGTGATTTTTCAGTTCCAGTAGCTCTGATTGATTTTTTTAAAGGTGATTATCTCTTCTCTCATTTCCTGGATAGCTTTAGAAGTTACTTTGGGTTGACTTTCAATCTTGTCTTGGATCTTGTTGAGCTTCCTTGCAATCTATGTTTTGAATTCTTTATCTGTAATTTCAGAGTTTCCACTGTGGTTAGGGACCATTGCTAGAGAGCTAGGGTGATCTTTTGGTGATGTTACCACATTCAAATATTTTATGGTGACAGAATTCTTATCCTGGTTCCTTCTCATCTGGAGAAGGTTGTGCTGGGTAGAGTCTTTTGGCTTCATTTTTACAGTCCTGTGCACTTCTGTCAGCAGGTTTTTATAAAGGGCTGTGCAGTTTGACCTATACGTCAATAGGTGGTGTTTTCAGATAACAGCCAGCTGCCATTCAAGCAGATGGCTATGGACTTTATTTTTGTTTTCTGTGAGGTATTTTGTGTTTTTTCACGTGAAGGGCTGGACAGTGGGATCCCTGGTGTCCTGCTTGCTGTCTTCCATGGGTGGGGAGAGACAGCTGGACAATGCTAGAGCCCCTGGCTTATCTATGAATGGTGAGCTCATGCACCAGCCCTGATGAGGGTATCTGGGAAGAGCTCCTGGTGAAGCATGCTGGGGTCTCTTCAGAGGCAGTGAGGGGAGTGTACTGGCTCCCTGTACTCGATATGAAAGAATGTAATGCATTTTCCTATCGTATTTCTCTTCCAGGGCTTGTGACTCCTAATTTCATCTCCAGACCACAGTGTAGTTGAGAGCCATGAGAATGCCGGTTTTGCAACTCTCCAGGGGAGAGTTTTCAAGATGCAAGCTTGATACTCAGTTCAATGCAGAAAACTTTAAGACTCAGCTGTTCTCTAATATGGAAGTACTCTTCCCTCTTGTGAAGGGGGAGAGGGCTCTGCCTTTGGGCCCATGTGAATGGGGGTTGGCTGTGGTGGTGTGGGCTGGTTGAGTCAGTCCAACATCAGTCCCTGGGGAAAGTATTGAGGTGTCAGGAGAGTTGTAATGGGAATAAGTAGTTCCTCAGTTCTCAGGCCCTAGATGGCATGCTGGACAGTGTGTATGAGTCCTGGATGGATTGGACCATGGTCAGGCTAGCCCAGAATTAAGGTGCTGGCTGTGACAGGCAGGAGAGGTGGGCTGGTCTCTGAGTCACAGGCCAAACTCTCAGGCAAGGGCAGGCAGAACATTTAGGTGGTGGGAGGCCAAGGGAATATCACAGGCCTGTTGGGATTTGGTTTTCTGAAGGGCTCTGGGCTACAAGTTAAATTATCAGGTGATGATAGGGCAGCTGTACTGTGAGCCTTTCACTGGAGAGGGCAGGATCTCTCAGATGGGACAATGGAGACCAGTGCCTACTAAACATTGAGTATACATGGACATAAAGATGAGAACAATAGAACTGGGGACTACAAGAGGGGTGAAAGTTTGTTTCACGCTCAGAATATCACATACAACTATGTGATATTTTTAACCCCTTCCCCCTCCCACCTAGGCTTATTTAATACATACTCAGAACATCACATACAACTATGAGTATGTATTAAATAAGCCTAGGTGGGAGAGGGAAGGGGGTTAAAAATCTGCCTATCAGGTACTATGCTCACTACTTGGGTGACAGGATAATTTTAATCGCAAACTCAGTGACACATGTAACAAGTTTACTCATGTAACAAGCCCACACGTGTACTATCTAAACTTAAAATTAAAAAAAAAATAAAAGAGCATGAAAAAATTAGAAGTATGTAACAGTAAATATGTAAAAGTTGTGAAAGACATAGTCACTAAAATATATAAATTGTTGCTTAATAAATTAAAGATTTACATACTTGGAGATATGGAATTCATGCATCAAAAGATTCAATATAGTTAAAAGGACAGTTCTCCCAATATTGATTTTTTTTAATTCAGTGTAATTCCAATTAAAATTCTTGTAGTCTTTGTAAAGATACTGACAAGTGGACGTACTGCAAAGCAACAGACATCAAGAAAGTGAGTTCTGTGCTAAAGATGGACAAATAAATTGATGGAACACAATAGTGAGTTGCAAAATAGAACCACGCATAGGTGGTCAATTTATTTTTGATAAAGTACAATGGCAACTATCTGAAGAAAAAATAGCAAGTAAATGGTGCTGGAAGAATTGGAAATCACATACAATAAACAACCTTGAAAGCATACATCTTACAATATACAAAAATCAACTCAAATGGATTATAGATTTAAGTGTAAAATCTAAAACATAAACTTCCTAGAATAATACGTAGCAGAATATCTTTATGACCTTGAGTTTAATAATTTTTTAGATACCAAAATTATGATCCATGAAATTTTTAAAAATAGAAAATATAACCTTATTAAGATATTCTGCTCTTGGAAAGACACTAAGAAAGTAAAAACAAGTCTAAGTAATTAACTAGTCAACCCATAAATCATTAAACCATTGCAAAATATTTGAACAGAGACTTCATGAAAGAAGATGCCTGAATTGCAAATAAGCACATAAGAGATACTCAACACTATTAGTCATTTAAAACCAGAGTGAGATATCACTATACACATAGTAAAAGGGGTAAAAATAAAAAGACCTCCACACAAGACTGTCCCACGGGTGGTGGAAATGTAAAACCATAATTGTTACAGTTTGTCTGTTTTCTAAAACTTTAAATATAGGTCTCAGTAATTCTAGTCCTAAGTATTTATGCAAAGTAGTGAAAATATATGTCTATACAAAGAGTTTTTCATGCATATTCATAGAATCCTTATTTGTAATAGCCCCACACTACTAACACAGCCAAAATATCCATGAGTAGGTGAATGGACAGGCAAATTATGACACATCTATACTATAGAGTGCTATTCAATGTTAAAATGTAATGTAGTATTATTGGATACACTTAATAGCATAGATGAATCATATAAATAATTATGGTGAGTGAAAGTAGCCAGAAGAGAGTGTGTACTTTATGATTCCATGTATATAAAATTTCAGAATATTCAAACCAATCAATAGTGAGAGAGAGCAGGCCAATGGCTTTCTGGCAATAGCTATATTTTGGGGAAAGGAGGGAGAATGGGATTACAAAAGAGCACTTTAGAATGTGAAAGATATGCTCCTTATCTTGACTGTAGTGATGGTTTCAAGGCATATGTAAATATCCAAACTTAGCAAATTGTAAATTAATCAATAGCAATGATTTGTGCATCAAGTATACCTCAAATTTTACTTTAACTTTATTTAATATAATCCATAAGTGGTATGCTGCTTATAGGACTTGTACAGCGTAGTTTTTTAAAATATAGTATTTATATTTAATTATTATAGGATACAGAAATTAATGTGTACAAGTAAAGCATGAGCCATTAATTATCTCTGTTGAACAGCATAATGAAACAGTAGGAAAAATTAGGCAACTTGATTGGAACCACTTATAACAATTAAGAAATAGCATGCCATTTGCAGAAAAATATGTGTATCAAGTACTAACACATATTTCTATGTGATGCTAAACAAATGAAGTGTTTAGTGTATGCATGTGGCTTGAAGTCACCAACTAAGATCACCAGTAGACTATCAGAAACCATTATTGCATACAACTAGGTGACATTCTGAGTACATAATAAATAAGCCTAGAAAAGTACCTTGCACCTGGTATACCCTTTGTGAATATTTGTAAAGTCAATATGGGTTGAAACCTTCAAAAATCATTTCAAAATGTATTATCAGTTCTTAAAATGTGATACTTTAACCCCAATTAGAATTAACATTTTGCATAGGCTAACTATTCAAAAGCTGCATCTTGAGTTGTTTATAGCAGATTATTTCTTCCTTGCCTAATCATATGATTTATTATTCTCCCATCCAGAGCCGTCTCTTTAATTTTCCCTTGAGTCTGAATGGTGTTTGGTGACGATATCTTGACTATCTCCCTGGGTACCCTATTTGATTGCCTCATTGACCGCATGACTAAGAATTTCTTCATCTTATCTAGCTTAAGCATTCCCTCTTCATGTTTTGGGCCATTACTTCTTGTCTTACCATCTTTAACTATCTTGAGTAATTCATCCCCTCAGGAATTTAAGCTACCATAAATATAAAAAGAAAATGGCATATCTCAATGTCTGACAGTTTGTGAAAATTGAGACAACTATATTCTAGAGATAGCAGTAAGTACTCTAGGGCATGCAGAGAGAGCTGTGGTGAAGGAAATATTTCCTGGTTTGCTAAGTGAGGCAAGGTGACTGACCTTTTATGTGCATGGCTCCTTGAAGCTATTGTTCATTTACCAAACAGATAATGTTTTAATTTGTGATCTTGGCTCTTATTTCATCTATTTTCCTCTTTGAACTGTATCTATATGTATTACTGCTTTTCTTTAAATGATGCTAACAAAACAAGGAAAACAGAGTGAGGAGAGTCAGAAAGAATTTCTTGTCAAAATATTATTTTTTTTGTGACCACTGCTCTATTGTTCCCATTTTCTATTATTTTTTAAAGAATTGTTTTGTATTGCCTTGTGTTGTTTTGTTTGTGGATCTTAGTAAATTCAAGAGGCCATACTACTTCAAACAAAAGACCCACTGGAAAATGTTTTAGCTTGGGAAATTGTGATTCTCTCCAGAGTTTCTGTGAATGTCAGGCAATTCTGAGAAGGTTCCAAATATGAAAGTTTAAGAATATATTATGTTAACTGAACTCAACATATTTGTTAGTAGAAAATACTTGTCCCCGGAAATTTGAACTTTAAACTGTTGTAACATTCTTGTTCATCAACTTTCATTCATTTCTAGGCCCCTTCCATATGGTACAAATCAATGCAGATCTATAGTGTTAGAAACTCTGTCCAATTTCAATCAGTTCCCTAACTTGTAAGACCCACTTTGCAATCATCCAACCCAGGTCTGAAATCTCTATCAATATTATTATCTAAAATGACAATTAAGCATAAGAAAAGGTGCATCATATGTTATTAAGCAATTGCAAACTAAACAGCAATGAAATACCACTATGCACCCCTTAAAATGGCAAAAATTTAAAAAAAATTGTAAATACTGAATGTTGATGAGGATGAGAAACCACAGAGAATTCTTTCAAGGCTGTTGAGAATGCCAAATGTCTAAGCCACACTGGAAGACAGTTTAGCAGTTTTTTTTGTTTTTTTTTGTTTTTTTACAAAGCTAAGTATAGTCTTACTATAAGATCCAGGCCCTTTGCTCCTATTTATCCAAATGAGCTGAAAATTTATTACCACAGACACACACACACACACACAAAAACTGACAGGAATGTTTAAGGCATCTTTATTTATAATATTGCCCCAAGCTGAATCAATAAAGACTCTCTTCAAAGGTTAGTGGAGAAAAAAACAGTAGTACATCCATGCAATGAAATATTATTCAGCAATAAAAAGTGCGCCTGAAGCCATTAAAAGATGGAAGAACCATAAATGAAAATTTGTAAGTGAAAGAAGGCAGTCTGAAAAGGCTACATACAGTATGATTCTAACTATATAAAATTCTGGAAAATATAATACTATTGTATAGAGAAAGTAAAAAAAAAAAAAAAAAAAAAAATCCTTGCCCAAGCAGCAGATGTTGGCCTTAATAGGTGAAAAACAGGGGTTTTTAGGGCAGGCAGCAAAACTATTTTGTTTGATATGGTAACAGTTAATACATGACATTATGCATTTGTCAAAACCCGTAGAACTTTATAACACAAAGGGTGAAACTTAATGAAACTATAAAATTTAGTTAACAATAATCAGTCCATATTTGTTCATTAATTATAACAAAGGTACCACACTGATACCAGATTAATAATAGAGGAAGCTGTGTAGGGGAGTGGTTCATGTCAGAACTATCTGTACTATCTGTTCAATTTTTTTCTGCAAATCTAAAATTATTCTAAAAGTAAAGTTGATTAATTATAAAAATCCAAGTGGTATCATAGAATGATAAAATTGAAGTAACTCAATATTTGTTCTTTGTCTTTACAATCATTTTAAATTTTAATGTCCCACTTGAAAGAAAACACACCCACAGGTCTAGGTCTGGGAATAGGAGTGGAGGAGGAGTACTCATCTCTAATATCTTTCATGTAGAATACAATGTTTATTAAGAGATAAGTACTAATGCTGTACTACTTTGAAATATATATACATACCAAACATGTATTAAACACATGTAATATTAATATTAATTATTAACATCTCTAATATAAATTATATAGAAATAAAATATAATATTAAATATATAATATATACGTATACAAGTATAAATGTACATATATATGCATATGTCAACTCAGCAGTAAGTACAGCAATTGTTTTAATTAGAACTTAGATCACAAATGTTTTTGTTTTTTGGAAATGAGCATTGAATCGCTAAAATTATTTGGAATTAGTGGTGGTAATTTAAAAAGAGCAACTTTTAGTAGGGTTTTTATTGGTTTTAAATGATATCAGGGAAGGGACTGTCTCTTCACTTTGGAATACAATTGTTTTGGTTGAATCTCTATAATAGTCTCAAATTGTTCTGAGACTGAAAAAATAATAATAATAACAAAGGAAGGAATTAGTCAATTTGAGCATTTTAGAAGAATATATTAAGGCAGTCACTGGAACTTCAAGATGTTCCTCTCTGGTGTAGCATTCCAGTTTTATTAACTGATTGGCTAGTATCTAGGACTAATTGATAGATTTAGCAGAGTAAACTTCCTCACTAGAGGCAGCTCTCAGGGAATACATAACTGTGTAAAGAGAGTACTTGATTAAGTTATAGAGCACCTGGGAACAGCCTGGACTCTGGTTATGTAAATATAACAGATGGCTAAGAAAATGCTGTGCTGTACTAAGACTAGGTTTATTGTAGTTATCTATGTTTATATAGAAGATTTAAGAGGCAGATGATCCAACTTTTCAAAGTCAAACCAGGTAGTGACAATATTGTTCTGTCATGAAAATTATTTGAGAATGGGTTGGAATTTTTTCAAGTTGACATCCTCTAGATAACACTAAACTGTTTAACTGTTTACGATTGTTTTGTTATATTTTTAAAAGCAATATTCCTTGAAGAAACTTGTGAAATAATAGCCCAGATCCTATCATCTGATTAGGGTTATGCCACTTTGTAGATGACAGAATTAGTAAGTAATTCTCATTGCAAGAACAGCTTATGATGAATACTTTTTGAAGTTCATATACTATGTATGCTATTATTTAATCTTATTTAATCTTCATCTCAGTGTTTAAATTAAGTGCAAGAATTTCTCACTTAAGCTGAAAAAACTAAGCTAAGGATATAAAAGAAATAAATAATAGAAATAGAAAAAACCTTGAGGCAATACTGTAAAATAAAGATACATTGGTTTTAAATTACTAGCACTCTTATACACTAATAACAGTCAAGGTGAGAGTCAAATCAGGAATACAGTCCCATTCACAATTGCCAGACAAAAAAATAAAATACCTAGGAATACAGCTAACCAGGGAGGTTAATGATGTCTACAAATAGAACTACAAAACACTGCTCAAAGAAATGAGAGAGGACACAAACAAATGCAAAAACATTTTATGCTCATGGATAGGAAAACTCAACATCATGAAAATGGTCATACTGCCCAGAGCAATTTATAGATTTAATGCTATTCTTATTAAACTATCAATGAGATTCTTCACAGAACTAGAAAAAAAGAACTATTTTAAAATTCATATGAAACCCAAAAGGAGCCTGAATAACCAAGGCAATCCTATGCAAAAAGAACAAAGCTTTAGGCATCACACTATGTGACTTCTAACTATACTACAGGGCTACATTAACCAAAAGAACATGGTGCTGGTGCAAAAACAGGCACATAGACCAATGGAACAGAAAAGACAACCCAGAAATGAGGCCACATACCTACAACTATCAGATCTTCCACAAAGCTGACAAAAACAAGCAATGGGAATGAGACACCATATTCAATAAATGGTGCTGGCGTAACTGGCTAGCCACATTCAGAAGATTGAAACTGGACCCTTTCCTCACACCATATATAAAAATTAACTCAAGATGGATTAAAGACTTAAATGTAAAACCCAAAACTTTAAAAACCCTAGAAGATAACCTATGCAATACCGTTCTGGACACAGGCACAGGCAAAAGTTTCATAACAAAGACAGCAAAAGCAATTGCAACAAAAGTGAAAAGAGACAAATGGGATCAAATTAAACTAAAGAATGTCTATAGAGCAAAGGAGACTATCAACAGAGTAAATAGACAACTGACAGCACAAGAGAAAAATTTTGCAAACTATGCATCTGACAAAGATCTAATATTTAGAATCTGTAAGGAACGTACACAAATTTTATTTTGTTTTTTTAGATAGAGTCCCACTCTATTGCCCAAGCTGGAGTTCAGTGGCAGGATCTCAGCTCACTGCAACCTCTGCCTTCTAGGTTCAAGTGATTCTCATGCCTCAGCCTCCCCAGTAGCTAAGATTATAGGCATGTGCCACCACACCTGGCTAATTTTTATATTTTTGGTAGACACAGGGTTTCACATTGTTGGCCAGGCTGGCCTCAAACTCCTGACCTCAAGTGATCGACCCACCTTGGCCTCCCAAAGTGCTGAGATTATAGGCCTGAGCCACCACACCCAGGGGAACTTAAACAAATTTATGAGGAAAAAAAAAACATTAAAAAGTGGGTAAAGGACATGAACAGATACTTTTCAAAAGAAGACATACATGCAGTCGACAATCATATATAAAAAAGCTCAACATCACTGGTCATTAGAGAAACGCAAATCAAAACAGAATACCACATGTTCTCTTTTATAAGTGGGAGCTGAAAGGTGAGAACACAGAGGGAATCAGTGCACAGTCCTATCACAGGATTGAGTGTAAGAAGAGGGAGAGGATCAGGAAAAATAACCAGTGGGTGTTAGGCTTAATGCCTGGGTGATAAAATTGTCTGTACAACAAACCCCATGACACAAGTTTACCTATATAACAAATCTGCATATGTAGCCCTGAACTTAAGCATTAAAGAAAATATATATTGGAGGGGTAGTGGTAAAGACTAGAGCTTAGTATCCAGTTGAATGTCCTCACAGAGTCTAAATACCATCCAATAAACAGAATAAAAGTCTTAAAAATTCAGAATTGTTCTACTGCAGCTTATAGTTGCCAATCACTACTTATGTAGGTAATGTTTAATTAGAAGCAGTATGAGCCTGGGAAAAGGAACTATATGTCTTAATATTCATTCTAAGGTACAATTGAGCACTTACTATGGGCAGAAAATGGTCTCTAGTCACTTGAATCATACAGTCTAATGCAGCATTCTGCAAAATTACTGGATGACAAAGTATACCAAGTGCCCTTGTTAAAAATAGAAATTGTTAAATTGTCTCCTGGAGAGTGTAATTCTGATAGTCGGAAAAGGCACAGGAAACCGCATTTTTAATAAGCATCTCATGTGACAGTTTTCAGGCATGTGTGAAAATCTTGTACTAGGCTTCTAAGTAACATATAGTGAGAACCCAAAAAATAATTACTTTTACTTGAGTAATTGTATCTTTAAAAATTATTGGAAAGAAAGAGAGTTAAAAGGACACCATTGTCTCTTGTAAAGATTTCCTGTCATTTTGATGTCTATAAATAATTATATCGATTTTAAATAATCAATTAATTTTAAGATTTTGAAAGTCGTAGCATTCTACTAATCTACAAATAAATTCCTGCTGAAACTATTGCCACCTGTTGCTGACATTTAGTAACATAGCCAAAGGCCCAGAATATTACCTAAGACTATGCTTAAAAAGGTATAGGACCTAGGGTCTTCTCATAAAAAGTTTCTACTACTACCAAGTCATACCATTTATCTTCCTGGATACATATGCAGGGGAGAGTGGGACAGTTCTGCTTTACAATGATCACAGTGGTAGTAAAATTGAGGTGGCAGACATCCAAATATAATTTTTATTAAGAAATTGATAAGTAATTATTATTAATAATATTATTATTATACCACACAGGAAACTTGAGTTTGCTGATGTTTTACTCTTTTTACAAAATAAAGTTTTGGGGGAACCCTATTGCTAACTTTAACTGCTATCTAGTTGCCAGATCGATCTAGAAGAGACATTCAATGTCTTATATGGAGGAAATGACCTAAGGAAAGACATCACTTACAATTTTATACTACATTGTCAGCAACTAATATAGCTGTCTAAAAATAATTATTTTAACAGTTGAGAGATATTGCCTCATTCTAGACTCCGAAATTAGGACTCTGATCATCTATTGTGAGGTTTATCATTTGTTTAGTTTCTCCAGTAAAAGTATTCTAAGCCAGGTCTTCATTTAATATACTATTCCAAAATATCTTCTAACACTTTTATTTAATAGAAAATCAGCAAATGTATTATTTTTAGATAAAATAATGGATTAGTAAATTTTTAAACTTTACATACTTGTTTATCAGTAACGAAGCCTCCAAATTTCTTACTGATACAGTTATAAAGGAGAGTAAAATATAATTTAAGACAAGTCGGTGTCAAATTTTACTTCATTATTATGCAGAGCAACAGAGTACACAGAAAACAAGTTTCCTACTCACTACAAAGAAGATACGCAGGTAAAATTTACCAACCAGAAATCCAACAATCTAAATAAAACAAAATTTAAACTCAAAAATTTGTTCTTAAAAAGAGTTACAACTAAATTCATAAAATATAATTTCCTTAGGTTTCAATAGAGTGGTGTTGACTCAATAAATGTTTTAAAAGATGAAGAATCTATTTTTATAAGACTTTCTTAGCCACTGGCTTGCTTAGCAACAGTATTTTCAGGCATTAAAATAGTGAATCACAGAGAGAATATGTTTGGGAGAGAAGAAAATCATTATGTAATACCATAGATATAATTGAGATAATTGGGGAGAAGTTGAAGGCAAAGATAAAAACTAAGGTCAAAAGAAGAAGAAGACTAATATATAGGATCAGTGATCAGGAAACATTTTTAAACACCTGAATAACATGTACTGGCTCTATCTTTTTCTCCCTTCTTCTTTCAAAAGTACATGAAAAATAATGACTTCAGTTTCCAACTGATCTTTCTATAGTTTGGAAAGTATGTTTCCTTGATTACAATGTGAAATTACAATGAAGAATATTTTGCTTGCTGAAAACCTATTGTGGATTTCTGGAGGAGGCATCATTTTTTCCCCTACTTTTCTGTGTTGTTAAATAGGTTTTTACTGCAGGGATCATTGCAGAAAGCCTGGAAACACCAGATACCCTAACATGCTGAAAGAATTGTGTTGATCATGCCAGAATCTGGAAAAATAAATGTTTCTTTGATTGCAGTTATTTTTTAGAGTGTAGCCTTAGATCCATTTGAGCTGGCTAAATATACTGGAAAAAGAATAACTCTTTGATGTCTTGGTTAAAATTTTTGGAAGAAAATGCCTAAACAGAAACCATAAAAGTTCAGAAAAATTGAAATTTCAAACTGGCTATTTATTCATTTTCAATTAACTGTGCTATGTGCATTGTAGAAGCAGCAGTTTTTGAAGTAAATATTGGTATCTTTTCTAAGTAGCTAAATGAAAGCTGACAATCTATACAGTTCTGATCCCTAGTCCCATCTTTAAGTGTCATCAAAAATGTTGTTAGAAATATCTGAATGCTATTTTCTAGACTATTTTTATTTTGGACTTTAATTTTGCAGAATTAGATCACATAGTCCTTCATGAAATATAGAAGGTCATCGAAGCCATATTCAGCAATCACCGCAGGCACCCCACTTACATCCCTCAACACTGACCTTTGTAGTTCTTGGAAATATCTTGCCTCTGAAAGCATCAGTTACTCTCTGCATGATGGTATTCTCAAGGTACAGGAGCATGTAACTAAGACAGTTGTTACTGGATGTGAGGTTTCAGGAAGTAGACACGATGGAATTCTAGAATTGTATGAATCATCAGCCATATTCAACAAGGACACTTTTACTATGGATTACTGGGGTTATTACAACCCTTGAGAGCTGCAGTTTCTTAATTACTAAGACTTACTAAGACTTCCATTTGTGTTGGATTGGGATAGGGTACTGGTGGAAGAGAATGCACTGGATTACTCAAGTAGCTCTAGCTGTTGGAAAAAAACATGGAGGCAATTATATTTAAAAGGATTGAGTATAAACTGGCTATTGTTAACTGCTATAGTAGGAGAAAAATATAGGCTCAGATGAGGCAAATATCCATTCAGGGGACAGCATAAAAATGAGAAGTCCTCTATGAAAGGATTTAAAAATAATTTGTAATAGAATTATTTTTAAATTCTTTAAAAAGAATTTGAATTAAATAGAAGGGTAGACTCTACTAAAACTCAGGCCCAAGATTTAATTGTAATAGTGTCTGAGTTACAAAAGAAACTACAATCACAACCCCAAATTTACAAGCCCAGGTCCTCTGGGAAATACTACTATCCTGAGACCAGAATGAATACTAGAGTGCAAACACTTGACAGTCTTGAGTGTTCCAGTCCCTCTATAAAGAATCTGGTTTAGGAAAAGAGGTCCCCCTACTTTTACAAGAAAATAGCCCATGCTTGATCTCCTCAATGTCTGCCAGCTCCTCCACTTCCTGCTAAGATGAATAGCCAAGGTCAGTTATCAACATGGTCCTTCTAAGAGAAGAAATAATTCATTCACAAAAAGATTTGCAGAATCTGACTAAAAGGTACTCACAGGATTGAACATATGGCAATGGTTATTGAGGGGATTGGGACAAAGATGCAGAATACATTACCACATAGGGAAAAGTTTAGTAATATAGAGGTACTGTTTTGTGACTGAGTGTACATTTACAGCAAGAATTCCTGGAGCTGTCCTAATACACTGGAAGAATGATCTACAAAAACTAGAAACAGTGATTTACAGGAAATTGAGATACTGTAACTGTCTGGGTAGCATATTGAGAAACAGGTCAAATAATTTCTAGGATAGGGAATGCTCAAATAGATCAGTTAAGTGAGACCAAATAAAGTATTAGCTGGTGATGATCTTTGGGGAAGTCTAAGAGATACTTCCTTCCACTAAATTAATAAGAAATATTCTAGTGTGGGGTTCTAGCATCACTAAGACATTGAGGGTTGACTGCCTTTTAGAGAGCAATGCTGATGTTAAGAGGTATTGCTATCATATTGGGTTCTTTACTGTCAATCATGGATGATAGGATTCTGAAATAACAGAGGCCAGATGGTAACATTTAACCATCACATGTAAGGTTCATACAATAACTGTGTGGGCAGCAATGATGTAATAGCAAGAAGGTGGTCTTGATCCTTAGGGATTTGAGGCAATGGCTAATATACCATGGTGTTCCTAGGGATAACATATATGAACTGTCAATGAAAGTGTTGTATTACTTGACTCATATAGCTAAAAATAATCAAAACCAGTTGAGCAGATGACTGGTGGCAGTCAGAAAATCACTGTCACTAAGAGGGTTTTCAGGCCTGAGCATTGTCTCAGATCCAGAGACCTACAATAGAAGAGGAGGTAAAAGCTATAGTGTGTATATATAACAGCTAATCCTTAAACTACCAGATTAGGAAAAGGAGAATACTCAGATTATTTAAAAGCCATTGGATATGTATGGGTTGTGTGCTGACACTGAAACCAGGGGACACAAGACACCATCATGACCTCAGGTGAGAGGTGAGCTGAAAATGGAGTTCTGGCAAAAGTCTGTCTTACCCTGGATCCAATGGGTCCATAGAAACACTCTGCAGTTATTTCTCAGTGTCTTGAGTGAATAATTATGACGGACATAGTTAATAGCTGGCATTATCACACCAGTTGCCTAACTCGTGCATTTGTAGATATTGTAATCAGAAAGAACAAGCAGAGGTGTGTCAGATTGCCTGCCCATGCAATCCCCAGCCAAGATTGTAAATAACATGCAGCATAGCATCCTGAGTAGAATGACAGAAATTAGTACCACTTTCAAAGACCCAAATAATACAAAGTTAGTTATCTTCATTATATTCCCATTTAATTAACCAGACTAAGCAAAAATTGAATGCTTATATAAATCTATGGTGGAATTCTATAAATTTAAACTAGTGGTAACTCTAATTGCTGCTATAAAGCCGGACATGGTTTCTTTATTGAATAATCAGTAATGCAGCACCTAGTTCTTGATATGAATCCACTTGGTAAGTTCTTTGATTTTCGATTGATATTAGAAAGCAAATTAAAAGCTGTTTGAATATTTCTAAGAAGAACAAGAGTACACAGCAATAGCTGTGTTAATAAATATATTAGTCTATGAAGTAAAAGTGGTCTCCTTTATTATCTTTACTAGTGTAACCTTTGGGAAAGTCGTGTTTTCAATCTGTGAAACTTTAGGCTTGTAATGATTCAAATTCCTGGTTTCCAGTGATGGGATCAGTACTTCTTCCAGGTAACATAAAAAGAGTTCTAAACCTAAAACTGTAACTCAGGCCTGGTCAATTTGAGCTCTTCATAAGGTAGATTGGCAAGAAAAGAAAAGATTTACTATGCTGGCATGATTAATTGACCCTGACTATCATGAGATAATGGAGTCGTTGCTATATAATGGAAACGGGAAAGAGTCTGATGTAAACTCAGGAAATTAATTGGGGCTCCTCTTTATACTTCCATCACCGATGATAGGAATACAAATGGGTAATTATAGTAATCAACGAGAGAAGAGCACAGTATCCACAAGGCTCAGACACCTCGACAATAGGTTATGTCATTAGGTAGTGAATGTAAACTAGCACAAATGCTAACCAAAGATGAATAGACTCCAGAAGGCATGATAGAGAACAAAGAGTATAACTAAGGATTATAACCTCAGAAACAATATAATAGTAATGAATCCAACTTGTCCGATTCACTAGACTCCAAAATGCATGATAAAGAACAGAATATATATCTATCAATTATAACCTCAGAAACAAGTGTAACAGTGATGAATACAGCTTGTCCAAATTCAAAATTTGGAAATTTTGACTGATCACAACCTTGAAGAATCAGGGAGAAAAGAAGGAATTTAATGTGTAGCACATGTATATTTTAGAGATGCAAGAAGTGAACCATAACAGATATTACTGGTATGTGACTCATATTTCCCCAGTGTTCAATACTCACTGTTTCTTGGAAGCTGATGGCTTCTCAGATTAAGGTCTTATAACTCTTTACCTGAGGGATTTCTCTAGGCACATAAGAAAGATTTGCTACATGTGGTGCAGCTCGAATTTTAGAGTAAATGATATCAAATGCATTCCTGTGCCAGTGTTGGCTATACACACATTTGGACAGTTTGGAACAACTCTGGGATGTGTCTACTCCATGAAGTAGACAGTGAGACTAATACACGGTTTCCCACAGACGTAATTTATTCATGAATACACCAATTTTAGCTAATTTTCCTTCCCTATCCTACTGTCCCAATCCCATGCTGGTGCTTCTTGGGATTACCTTCTAACCTTCTAAATAACAATGTCTTTTCAAATCTTTTTTTCGAGACAGAATCTCAATCTGTTGCCCAGGCTGGAGTGCAGTGGCACAATCTTGGCTCACCACAACCTCCATCTCCCAGGTTCAAGCAATTCTCCTGCCTCTGCCTTCTGAGTAGCTGGGACTACAGGGTCCTTTCAAATCTTAGACTGAAGGTCTATTTTTGGGAGAACTCAAATTAAGAATGCATTTGTAATCTATTTTATTTTTATTCTATCAATCTAATTAACATCCGTAAGCACACTACCCAGAAACTCTAGCCTGGTAAGATCTTAGAATAACCTCTGAAAGGTATAGCTGATGCGCCACATTGGAAATTACACTAAGCTTAGAAAAAAGAACAGTGATAATAACTTAAAATAACTTCTGCCAATCTCAACATTTACTTCTCCATGTCAGAAATAATCCAAATTTGGAATTATAATTTATTTAATTTAAAAATGTTTTATATTTAATGTCTATCTTTATATTCAAATTATTTTAAAAGTTACCACATATATGGAATCTTCCTGGTGTGAATACTATTGTTTTAAGTATTTTTGTTTGTGTTTCCTAGTATACAATTGAAATAATTTTATTGAGTATATGCCTGGTAATCAATGTCAGTTAAGAGGGAATTTGATTGTTAAATCTTATAAGTAACTATCTCTCCAAAGTAATGATATCAGTTTATATTTGCAAATAGCAATTTATAAGAGATCTTGTTTATCCACATTTTTTGAGAAAACTTAATGTTGTCAGACTCAATCAATGATGCTAGCGATGGTATCTTAACCATGGTATTAATTTGTATCTTCTTGATATTTAATAAGTAAGAGTATCTGTTAATATGAAATATGCCATAGTGTCTCTTCTATAAAGGTGGAAGACAATATATATTATTTACCAATTTTCCCATTGCATTATTTCTTTGCAGATTTGCACAAATTATTTATACATTACTAATCCAATCATTTGTAGATTATTTCAAATACATTTTCCAAGTTTATAGATTCATTTTCATTTACTATAATTTGGAGAGCTATTATTTATTAATTTAAATATTATTATTAAATTTAATTTTAATAAAGTCAAGTAGAAAATGTTTGATTTTTTAAAAAAATTCCTACAATGCCCCAATAAACAGAGGAGTGTTGTTCAATAGGCATTTTACTAATTTGTTTCACATTTAAATAAAAATATTTTAGTCCTTCATCTATTTATATTTAAATCTTATGTGTAACGTAATGTGGGATTTCAATTTTATTTTCTTGCATCTTTACAAATAATTTTCACCTTTAATAATACTACTAATAAATTAAACTGCAAATAAATAAGAAAAAAGAAGTTAGTGAAATAGTTGAATAGCTCATGCTATATTGTACCAATTATATATAGCAGCAATTATATACTCAGTCACAGGTGGAGATCCTATGGTCCTGTGCTATCCACAGTAGCTGCTGCTACTGCTGCATTTTTATCTGGAAAGGGAGCAATGCACCACTTCACTGACACCAAGATCATAGTAACAGATTTTAAATGTCTACATTATCTCAAATATCTATGTCTAGTTCTAACAGAGAAATCATCAGTATAAGTTTAAGAAGTTCTGAGCTGGAATGCACTCTGTTAGTGGCCATTCTGATGCTATGATCACAGGCAAGCAGGTCCATATTCTAGAATAAGAATATCTGATTTTGTAACTAGGTTCTGCCATTTATTTGACATTCCTAGGCCTCAGTTTGCTCATCTGTATGATGAGGATATTAATGGTATAATGTTATTTACAGGATTAAACAAAGGGATCAACACATACTGATATATAGTTATGCTAGTTGTTTGAGGTTCAATTAATGTCATATATATATACATATATATGTATGTGTGTATATATATACACATATATACATACATATGTATGTATACACATATATACATACATATGTATGTATATATACACACATATGTATGTATACATATATATACATATATACATATATACACATATATATGTATATACACATGTATATGTATATATATGTATATGTATATACATATATATATGTATGTGTATATATATATACACACACATACATACTATATTCTTCTAAGCACCTTGTACCTTGTCTTCTGGAACAAAGATAGAGGCCATGGTGTAAAAAGAGAGTATTGGTAATGATGAGCACAGAACCATGATACCAAATAATGTTACTTACCAGTCATCTCTTTATAAATCATCCTCATGTTTCCTTTCTTTAAACTATGAACTAGTAGCTAACTCATTGGCCAGTTGTAAAGATTATGAGTTATCAAATCTAAAATTATTCTCTCAACTCATTAAACAACGTATGTCTTCAATAGATACTGTTTTCCTTTCTTCTGTTAACCCTATCCTGTGTTCTTTCCACATAAAATTTCTCCATTTATAAGGGATTTCCTGTATTTATATTATTTATAAATTCGTACATTCATAGGCAACACTAATGTTTTTATATGTATGGGTGTTCATGAAATAAATACATCAATCTTTGGAATATTCCTCCAACTTAAATATTTCCAAACAATACAAGTTTGGAAATAAAATGTATGTGGCTATTTTGGGCACAATGCCTATGGGGTAACCCTGCTCTTCAAGGAGAAGAAAGAAAGAAAAGAAAACAAAGACAGAAAGAAAGACAACAAAGATAGGAAGACAAGAAAGACAAAAAAAGACAGAGAGAAAAAGAGAAAGAAAGAAAGATAAAGAAAGAAAAAAGAAAGGAAGAAAAAAAAGAAAGAAAGAAAAAGGAAGAAAAGAAAGAATGGAAATAATGCAAGAAAGAAAAGAGGGAAGGAGGGAAGGAGGGAAGGAGGGAAGGAGGGAAGGAGGGAGGGAGGGAAGGAGGGAGGTGGAAGGAAAAAGGGAAGGAAGGAAGGAAAGAAGGAAGACAAGAAGGAAGGAAGGAAGAAAAATGGTGTGTGCATGTTTTCTCTAATTTTTAAATTTCTATAGCATTGTATTGTACTGTAACATCACTCTGCCTCAAAAGTTTAACTGTTTAATATAATTAATGTCTCCTAACAACTAAAATAATATATTTACGGTAGTGCTTCCTTTTTTATAAACAATGCCTTCTTCTTAGGAAAAACATACCTCAATAGCAAATGTTATCTTCTTATACTAATCACAACATACTACATACTTACATAAGGATTCATGAAAAGTTTAAAAATAGATTGTTTTGCAAATATTATACTGACTTTTTATATCTTGTCTGTTATTTCCAATCTTAGTGGTTTCTGTTAATTGCTTCACAAACAATTTTATTTCAATTCATGTGATGTAATATTAATACTGTATCATTTATTGTGAAAAACTGATCTTTATGAGAAAACAGTAAATGTCAATAAAAATTTAGTTGAGCATTATGGTTGTTACAACATTAATAACCTTAAAACACACAATATACACTTAATTGTGTTTAACATATTGTGTGATCTTTGAATATTTTGAGACCCGAAGACTAAATAAAGATGCTTGGACAAATTTCTGAAAACAATTAAGAATAAAAATTAAAATTTAAGAGAAGTTTTAGTGAATTTCATTTGGCTCTAGTCATTTTTTTCAAAAACTTTAAAATTTTTATAGAGTAATCTTTTATGTAATACAGAGTAATTTTA
Organism: Cacajao melanocephalus; assembly: GCA_963573385.1. Taxonomy (NCBI): domain Eukaryota; kingdom Metazoa; phylum Chordata; class Mammalia; order Primates; family Pitheciidae; genus Cacajao; species Cacajao melanocephalus. The sequence goes on along the minus strand of CAUYLG010015501.1, from coordinate 10,352 downwards.
TACTGTAACATATAACATGCAATTAAATTAAACTGCATTAAAAGTACAATTATATAGATACAAAAATCAAATTCCTTATTTTTGTATTTATACTTAAATTCAACATTATGTGTTAGAGTTTTGTTAATTGTGCCATTTCTGACAATTAACAGGTGTCCTTATTATTAGATGTTTATTATATTCTACATGTCACATAAATACATATTAACATGACAAATAATATATTTCACTTATTTAGTAATTGCTGTACTTTAGGTCATCATCATTTTGTTTTGTTTTGTTTTGTCTGAAGATATTTTTAATATCAAAATGATATTTTGGATTTCAAAAGAAATGGAAATATAAGTGGGAGATTACATAAAGAAAGAGGAAAACAGTGGGCTAAGGTAGTTTGTATTCATGATATTATTCTTGAATTGTTTTAAATCTTTTTCAATCCACTTGAAACGATGCAAACTAGAATATAACAATGAAAAACAATCACTGTCTTCCAAAATGAGAGTCACCAAATCAGTTTGCCTTGGAAGCATGTTGTGGCAACTCCTCTTTTTGCTTTTAAAGGGAAAATTTCTTTATGTTTCATTCATTCATGTGCTTAGTATAATCATGAAAATGTTGTAACTGTTGTGGCTAAGTTGCCATTTCTTGGACATTGTTGATAATAGTTTTATGGATAATGTTGACTATTATGGAATTTTTAATACCAGGTATCCCTTTGCATGAGTGTTTTTTGACATTGCAGCCATAAAGATAAATAGCTGATAAGATAAGCTAAAGACAGCTGACTAGATGCAACCAGGAAGAGCTTCTACTACCAAGACAAACCAGAACACCAAGTAGACCAGCATATTGTGAACAGAACTTCTAAAAGAAGGTATTGAGAGTGGACAGAGAGATAATGCAGACACTAGGGCTGAAGTGGGAGGAAACTGGAAACCATGCATAGGGTTTCCAAGTGTTTCAGGGGAAACTGCCTGGAAAGTAGGCATAGGCAGAAGAACTGAAACCTATGTGAAGCCCAGAGGGATTGGCATGGTGGTGGCTGCAGTGGAACATGGTTGTGTGCATCCATTTCCCAAGGCTCTCTGTACTCCACTAGGTGTCTTTAACCTTTGTGTACTCCACTAGGTGTCTTTAACCTTTGTTAATTTCTAGACATGGAGAGAGCCATAATAAGCCATGGCTTACCTGAGGGATCAATGGAAGTCCAATCTGCATGCCCCTCTCTCTCCTAGCCTTCCCTAGTGCTCCTTACTGGCTACACCTCTTTGTTGCATAGCCTCAACTGCCCTGCTGGAGTACTTTTGCCTACAACTCCCCCACAGCCCCACCAGAGTGCTGTTGTTAGTGGCCCCTGCTAGAGCTCTTTCACTGGCAACTCCCACCACCCTGCCAGAGCACTTTTGTGGAGAGGCCCCTCCCAGAGCACTTTGGCTTTCAAAGACCCTTTGCAGCCTTTCAAAGACCCTACTGGAGTGTATTTACCTGTCCCCTGGAGCACTCTTGCCAGTGCTCCATTAGCAACTCCATCAGTTTCCAGCAGACAGAGAGCGCCTCAGTCCCTGACCTCCAGCACAAACAGTGCTCAACCTTGAGGGGCCATAGAACAAAGCTGTGGGCCCAGTACTAAGCTCTAGAGTACCAAGCTGAGCCTCATCCCTTTGTAAGCATCCAGAAATGAAGGCAATCAACTAAACATAAATTATAACCCAAACACTCAAGGGAAATAAAGAACATAAAAGCTAAAACCCCATCCAAAGGACAGCAACTTCAAAAGTTAAAGGAACATCAGTCCATAAAGATGAGAAAATGCAAGTGCACAAATTCTGAAACTGTTAAAGCCAAAATTTTCCCTTACCTCCAAATTAGCTTGGTAGCTCCCCAGCAATGGCTCTTAACCAGAGTGAAATGACTGAAATAACAAGACACAGAATTCAGAATCTAAATGGCAAGAAAGCTCATTACTATCCAGGAGAAAAACAAAACCCAATCCAAGGAATCCAGTAAAATGATACAAGAGCTGAAATACAAAATAACCATTTTAATAAAAGGATCAAATTGAACTTCAGGAATTAAAAAGTTCACTACAAGAATTTCACAAATCAGTAGGATAATTAACAACAGAATTGCTCGAGCTGAGGAAAGATTCTCAGAACTGAAAGATCAGTTATTCGAATCAGCTCAGTCAGATGCAAATAACAAATTTCAAAAAATGAACAAAACCTCCAAGACATATGGCATTTTGTAAAGACACCAAATCTATAACTCACTGGCATTCCTGAGAGAGGATGGGAAAAAGTATAAAACATGAAAAACATTATTTGGGGATATAATCTACAAAAATTTCCTCATTCTTTCTAGAGAGGATGACATACAAATTCAATAAATACAGAGAATCCTTGTGAGATAATATCCAAGGTGACCATCCCCAAGGCACATCATTCACCAAGATCAACACAAAAGAAAAATATCTTAAATGAATCTACAGAGAAGGGTCGGGTCATGTAAAAAGGAAATCCCATCAGGTTAGCTGTGGACCTCTCAGCAGAAACATTACAAGCCAGAAGACATTCGGGGCCTATTTTCAGCATTCTTAAAAAAAAAAAAAAAAAAAAAAAGGACTTCCAATCGAGAATTTCATATCCCATCAAACTAAGCCTCTTAAGTGAAGGGGAAACAAAATCTTTATCACACAAGCAAATAATAAGGGATTTTTTACAACTAGACCAGTTTTACAAGAGGTTCTTAAGGGAGGGCTAAACATGAAAATGAAAGAATGATACCTGCTACCACAAAAATATGCTTAATCATATAGACCACAGACACTATAAAGCAACCAAACAATTGACTTTATAAAACCAACGACAGAATCAAAATCTTGCCTATCAATAATAACCTTGAATGTAAATAGTCACGCCTCCACTTAAAAGGCATTTAGTGGCAAGCTGAATAAAAAGATAAGACCCAACTGTCTGTTGTCTTCAAGAGACTCATCTCACATATAATGACTCCTGTAAGCTCAAAGTAAAGAGATGGAAAAATATCTACCAAGGGAATGAAAACGTATCTACCAAGGGAATGGAAACAAATAAAAAGTAAGAGTCATTATGCTTACATCAGATAAAACAGACTTCACCCAACATCTAACGAGAAAGAAAAAGAAGGGCACTACATAATGATAAAGGGTTCAATTCAAAAAAATACTTTACTATCATGTATATATATATATATACACACCCAATATTGGAGCCCCAGAGTTTATTTTGAAAGTTCTCAACTTACAGAAAGATGTCAACAATCACAGAATAATAGCTGTAAACTTCAATACTCCACTGACAGTATTAGACAGATCACTGAGGCAGAAACCAACAAGGAAATTCACTCTACCAAATGTACCTGATAGATGTTTACAGAATACTACACCCAATAACCAAGGAATATATATTCTTTTCATCTACACAGGGAATATATTTTCAGATTGACCACATGCGCAGTCATAAGGCAAGTCTCGATATATTAAAAAAAAATGAAACTATAGTAAGCACACCCTTGGAACACAGTATAAACAAAATAGAAATTATTTCAGGAAGAGCTCCCAAAACAACATAAACACACATGAAAAACTCTTGGGTAAACAACAAAATCAAGGCATAAATTTAAAAATTCTTTAAAACTAAAGAAAAGAGAGATATACACTTACCAACATCTTTGGGTTGCTGCTGAAGCAGTGTCAATATGAAAAGTTATGGTGCTAATAACCTTCATCATGATGTTAGAAGGATCTCAGATTGAAAGTTTAACATTGCACCTAAAGGAAACAGAAAATAAAGAAATCATGTCATTTGCAGTAACATGGATGGAGATGGAGGTCATTTTCCTAAGTGAATTAATAAAACCAACTCCAAAGCTAGCAGGAAAAAAGTGATAACTATAATTAGAGATAAATTAAATGAAACTGAAATGCAAAAATCCGTACAAAAGATCAATGAAACCAAGAGTTTGGTGTTGAAAGAATAAATAAGTTCGACAGATGACTAGCTAAACTAACAAGGAAAAAGAGAAGATTCAAAGAAGTTCAATCAGAATTGATAAAGATGACATTGCAACCAAACCCACAGACATACAAAATATACTCAGAAATATTATAAATACCTCTATGTACACATATTAGAAAATATGGAGGAAAAGGATAAATTCCCATAAACATAAAACCTCCAAAGCTTGACCCAGGAGAAACATGAAAACCTGAACAGATTAATAGCAAGTTCTAAATTGAATCAGTAATAAAAACCAAAATAAAAATAAATCAAAAAACCCTACACAAATGGATTCACTGCCAAACTATACCAGATGTAGAAAGAAAAGGAGACAGTCATCTTACTGAAACTATTCCAAAAAAATTGAAGAAGAGGGCCTTAAAATTATACTATGAGGCTAAAATAACCAAAACACCATGGTCCTGGTACACACACACCAATGTAACAGGATGGAAAACACAAACCGAATGCTGCATACCTACAACCACTTGATTTTTTACAAAGTTAACAGAAAACAAGCAATAGGAAAGAACTCTCTGTATAATATATGAAACTGTGATAACTGGATGGCCATATGCACAAGAATGAAACTAGACTGCTACATTTTACTGTATATAAAAATTAACTCAAGATGGGTTAAAGATTTAAGTAAAACTTCAAACCAAAAAAAAAAAATGCTAGGAAAGGAGGAAGTCAAATTGTCTCTATTTGCAGACAACATGATTATGTATTTAGAAGACCCCATCGTCTCAACCCAAAATCTCCTGAAACAATCAGCAACTTCAGCAAAGTCTCAGGATACAAAAATCAATGTGAAAAAATCACAAGCATTCCTATACACCAATAACAGACTTAAAGAGAGCCAAATCCAGAACAAACTGCCATTCACAATTACTACAAAGAGAATAAAATACCTAGGAATACAACTAACAAAGAATGTAAAATACCTCTTCAAGGAGAACTACAAACCACTGCTCAACAAAACAAGAATTAGCTATTCTAAATAAAATACATTTTAACCACAAAGTACCATGAATATGCTAGTATTATTTTTATTACTAAGGAGTTATAGTCTTATGTGAGTAGCATCAGCAAATACAGTTTGTTATAATAAAAACAATCAGAAGAACCACCATTTTCTGGTTCAAAATAGGCAAAATCCATATTTAGCAAATTCCATTGTTATTTCTAATTTATACAAGCTTATTTTCATTTCAAGAGTGGCAGTATATACTCATACAGCTTGGTTAATGTAAGAAATTAAGAAAATGAAAACTTTCATTTCTTGTGGATTGATAATTAAGCTACATTCTCTGAGTTCCAATCACACCTTTTTATTATCACCTTTCTACTGCTAAGGTTGGTACTCTGCAAATCACGTTTCTCCAACTGCCAAGTGGCTTTGCATAATATCCTGCCAATAGTGCACACCAGAGGGAGAATAGAAGGTTACAAAAGGGAAGAAGACACTTGCCCCTTCCTTTTTTGCTTCCTGTTTCTCTCCATATCACCCCAGGAACAGCCTTTTATTCTGGCATTTGTTGTTGATAAAGGCAGCATTGGTTCCTGTTTTTCCACACTAGCAAAACCATCCTGCTTGTGCTCCAGGAGGTACCAAAATTAGGTGGCAGTGTACCTACTCAGAGATCTGAGTCGCAGCTCAGCAGCTTCCCTTCTCTATGTTATGAAGCTTCTAGAAATCCAAATGTCTTCCACTTGTTTCCTTAGCCATAGAAACAATAGAAGGTTTCTGCATATATACTCTTGTTGCTTCAGTGTTTTTTTTTTTTTCTCCATTTAAATCTTCTAAACCCTGTCTAAACAATTTCTTATATTAAATTCTCTCTGGTGTGGTTTCTGTTTCCTTGCTTGGGCCCTTACTGATAAAGACTGTCCATTCGATAGTAAGTAATTTCCACATTTTCTTGCTTTTCCACAGTTTCCACAAAGATAACCTTTTAGCATAACACGTGTGGACAATAACTTTTATATGAATAGAGTGTTAAAAACAGTGTGCATTATGAAGTGAAGCTGCCACTGTTGTCCAAAACTGATTTGATATTCATAGCTAGATCTCAGTATTATTACCAGATGGCTTGACATTCATAGGGAGGTTACTTTGTCTTCTTGTTGAAAATAAACAATCTCACAGATGACAATATAAAACAATATTACTTTCAGATAAATGACAAAACAAGTCTACTTCATAATTTTGTCTAAGTCCAGACAGGTTGTTAGGTCACCCACAAAATAATAATAGAATTACCCTCACTTTCACACAGCATCTAATCAGGAATAAATCACTACTCAATTGTACCCTCCCCTAAATCACCTAACCAAGGCCAAAGTTTTCTACTAGATTATTTCTAATATCATCTTATCGAGATATGCCATGCTTCTCCATGGTCTGTGTTTTCCTCTGCTGCAATAAGTAATAAACCAAACTTGTTTAACTACTGGTGCTTTATTGGTGGAATCTAGCTGAGGGGAATTGACATGATAAAATTTTATTTGGATGTGAGGTGAAAAAATTTTCAGAGATGGTGATTATATTTCATTGTTTGTATAAAATGTGCTTCTAGAATAACCTCAAAAGTGATCAACATAGTTATTTGCCACAATTGCCATTTTCTAATTTATTCTGTGATTATTTCATTAATATTTATCTTTCTACTAGACCTAGTTCATTAGTTCCATGAGAGCAGGTATCATATCTTATTTTCCTCACCATTGTATCTCTAGGATCATGGACAATGTGTAGTACATTGTGTACCAGTGTGATACAATATAAATATAGTATGAACCATATATATAGGCTTAAATTTTCTAGCAGCAACATTTAAAAAGTAAAAAGCTGTTGGTAAAATTAGTTTTAATAACCTATTTTATTTAACTTCATATATCCAAAAGTTATACCATTTCAACATGTAATTAATATAAAAAATTATTAATAAGCCCCTGCCTGATGAGATAGCAGAATAGAAAGTCCCAGTCCTGGCCAGGTGCTGTGGCTTATGCCTGTAATCCCAGCACTTTGGGAGGCCAAGGTGGGCAGATCACTTGAGGTCGGGAGTTTGAGACCAGTCTGGTCAACTTGGTGAAACTCTTTCTCTACTAAAAATACAAAAATTAGCTGGATGTGGTGATGGGCACCTGTAATCCCAGATACTTAGGAGGCTGAGGCAGAAAGATCCCTTGAACCCAGGAGGTGGAGGTTGCAGTGAGCTGAGATTGTACCACTGCACTCCAGCCTGAGCAACAGAGGGAGACTCCATTAAAAAAAGTACCAGTCCTTGTTTCCTCACATAAGCACAGATTTAAAAATGACATAAGTAACAAAATACCTTTATAAGATGTCCAGAATCCAGATAAGAAGTTGTGGTACCCCTAGATGAGCACAAAACTGAGATCAGCAGCACAGAAATGGGTAAGAAGAACAATTTATCTTTAACTGCATCAGCCTCTCCTTCATGCCTGCAAAGCTCAGTGCCAAGAAAGACTGTAACTCCTCATTGGGAGAGGGAAAGAGAATGGACATATATACAATATCTCTTGACTTTCAGAGCAATCCCTGAGTGGACGGCTTCTGCCTGGTTTTACATAGAATGCTGAAAAATCTAGCAAAGTCAAATTTCAGGGACAATAAAGGGGACAGGTACTTTCCTGGAGTTGGTACAGCTTTGTATGGCTTGGAGAAGGTGCAGAACTGAGGTCTCTCCTCCAGGAGTGAGAGAGGAGTGAAATATGGCCTCTATGTTTTCGGCCTTTCGGTGCACTCCCCAAGGAGCTGGATTCTGACTTGTCTCACACAGAACACTGATGAAACTTGCATACTCTGGATGCTTGGGGCAGCTGTGGCCAACACCATATGCAAGGCTTGGAAAACACACAGAATTGATGTCCTTTCTCTAATGAGAGTGGAGTGGAGCATGGCTCCAATGTCCCCAGCTATTCCCTGTACCACTCAAGGGGCTGGTTTATATCCTTCCCTGTGTGGAGTGTTGATGGAACTAACATAGAGAACAGAGAAAGCACTATATTATGGGATTCTGAAGAAAAAAAAATACTGAATGGGGCAGTTAGAAACAAAAACTCTGAATCTCTAGCTGGGCTGACTGGTAAAGGTCTTTCCCATTTAAAGTCAGTCCATAGAGGAAAATGAGAGCTGTTTTTTTTTTTTTTTTCAAATGCACATACCCTAATGCAAAGATCTAAGAAACAAGAAGAATCAGAGAAAAGTTATGCAATCAAATGAACAAAATAAACCTCCAGTAACTGACCCTAAGGAAATGAAAATCTATGAATTGCTTAACAACAAACTTAAAATAATCTTAAAGCAAGTTAATGAGTTGCAAAAGAAAACAGACAACTGAATTAAACTGGGAAAATAATGCATGAACAAAGTATGTTAGCAAAGAGATATAAATGAGAAAGAACCAAACAGAAATTCTGAAACTGAGGTATATGTTAGGTTGGTGCAAAAGTAACTGGGGTCTTTGCCATTACTTTTAATGGTGAAAACTGCAATTACTTTTGCACCAACTTAATAGTAAGAGAACTAAAAATTTCACTAATGGGATTTGGCAACAGATTTGATCAAAAAGAAAAAAGAATCGATGAACTCAAAGGCACTTGAAGTTATGCAATCAAAGGTTCAAAAACAAACAAAAATAAATAAAAAGAGGTCAATAAGCTTGAAAGGTAGTCTAGGCCATAAAGACCACAACTCTTAGGCATGCATAAGTGCAAAAGTAGGCCAAGACACAACAGACCCTTGGTGGGGTGGGGAGGAAGGCACATTACATACTGAGACAAAAGCTGGGGCAGCTAACAGAGTGCTGGCATCGCTCCTTTCCAAACCCTATGCTGCACAGCTCATGGCTCCAGAAAAGGCCCCTTCCTTTCACTTAAGTAGAGAAGAGGATAGAGTTGGGAGGACTTCATCTTGTATTTTGGTTACTAGCCCAGCCACAGCAGGATAGAACAGTAGTCAGAGTCATGAGGCCCCTGTTCTAGGCCCTAGCTTCCAGACAACATACCTAGACACAACATGGGCCAGAAAAGAATCTGTTGCCTTGAAGAAAAGAACACAGTCCTTGCAGCATTCATTATCTGCTAAATGAAGATCACTTGGACCCTGAATAACAAGCAATGACACCCAGGTACCATGTCAAGGGTCTTGGGTAAGTCTTAGAGACTTGCTGGCTTGAGGAACCAGCATGGCCACAGGCAGGTTGAGCACCAAGCAGGTCCTCAGGGTCAATGATTCCAGAAACAGACACTTAGGCAGCATTTCTGGACCTCTCCTAGACCAGAGAAGAGCCCACTGCCCTAAAGTGTGAATCGCAGGCCAGGCAGCATTCACCACAAGCTGACCTAAGAGCCCCTGGGCCTTGAGGAACATTGGTGGTAGTCTGGTAGTATTCCTTGTGGTATGGGGTGGCAGTGGCTATGGGCTGAGGATTCTTTGTCTTTGGAAAGAAAATGGAAGAGTGGGAAGAACAGCATCTTGGTGTCTGAGTGCCAGCTCAGCTGCAGTAGAAGGAAACACCAGTATACTTGTAAGATATTTAACCCTAGTCCCTGATGTCCAGATGGCACCTTGGGACCTAGGAAACCTTGATGCTCTAAAGGGAAAGACACAGGACTAATTGGCATTGCCACTGGCTGATTGTAGAACCCTGGGGCCTTTAGATAAATGGCAGTGCCAGGAAGTGGTTACAGCAGGCCTTGGGTGAGACCCAATGCTGTAGTGGCTTTAGGTCGAACTCAGCACAGTAATACTGGTGGTGACCACAGCGGTACTGATGTCACTCCACTCTCAGGTTTAGGTGGGTCAGAACAGAAAGAAAGACTCAGTTTGCTTAGGAGAAAGTAAGGCAAGAGAACAAAACTCTTCCTGGTGATCTAGAGGATTCTTCCAGACCCTGCCCATGATTTAAAGGCAGTATCTATACCAGTCTGCAAGAACAACAGTGTTAAAGGGCTTCAGGTGCCACCTAAAGAAGATGCAGCTTAGATTACAACACCCAAGTCCTTTCAAATATCTGTAAAGTCTTGACAAAATGACAGCTACAAATAAGCCCAGAGAGTAAAGACTATAAAAAAGGGTAAAAAGGAATGAACGAAGTCTCCAAGAAATATGGGACTATGTGAAAAGACCTAATCTACGTGTGATAGGTATACCTGAATGTGATGAAGAGAATGAATCCAAGCTGGAAAATACTCTTCAGGATATTATCCAGGAAAACTTCCCCAACCTAACAAGACAGGCCAATATTCAAGTCCAGGAAATACAGAGAACACCACAAAGAT
>CAUYLG010015500.1:0-18713 GCA_963573385.1 Cacajao melanocephalus | reverse complement strand
CGCTCATCCTTTTTTATGGCTGCATAGTATTCCACGGTGTATATGTGCCACATTTCTTTATCCAGTCTATCACTGATGAGCATTTGGGTTGGTTCCAAGTCTTTGCTATTGTGAACAGTGCTGCAAGAAATATATGTGTGAATGTGTCTTTATAGTAGAATAATTAATAATCCTTTGGGTATATACCCAGTAATGGGATAGCTGGGTCAAATGGTGTTTCTGGTTCTAGATCCTTTAGGAATTGCCACACTGTCTTTCAAAATGGTTGAACTAATTTATACTCCCACCAACAGTGTAAAAGCTTTGCTATTTCTCCACATCCTCCCCAGCATCTGTTGTCTCCTGACTTTTTAATCATCGCTGTTCTAACTGGCATGACATGGTATCTCATTGTGATTTTGATTGCATTTCTCTAATGACCAGTGATGGTGAGAATTTTTTCATATGTTTCTTGGCCACATAAAGGTCTTCTTTTGAAAAGTGTCTGTTCATACCATTTGCCCACTTTTTGATGGGGTTGTTTTTTTCTTGTAAATTTAAGTTCCTTGTAGAGTCTGGATACTAGCCCTTTGTTAGATGGATAGATGAAATTTTCTCCCATTCTGTAGGTTGCCTGTTCACTCTGTGATTGTTTCTTTTGCCTTGCAGAAGCTCTTTAGTTAAATTAGATCCCATTTGTCAATTTTGGCTTTGTTGCAATTGCTTTTGGTGTTTTAGTCTTGAAGTCTTTGCCCATACCTATGTCCTGAATGGTAATGCCTTGGTTTTCTTCTAGAGTTTTTACGTTTTTAGGTCTTACACCTAAGTCTTTAATCCATCTTGAGTTAATTTTTGTATAAGGTGAAAGGAAGGGGTCCAGTTTCAGTTTTTTGCATATGGCTAGCCAGTTTTCCCAACACCATTTATTAAATAGGGAATCCTTTCCCCATTGATTGTTTTTGTCAGGTTTGTCAAAGATCACATGGTTGCAGATGTGTGGCATTATTTCTGAGGCCTCTGGTCTGTTCCTTTGGTCTGTGTATCTATTGTGGTACAAGTGCCATGCCGTTTTGGTTACTGTAGACTTGTAGTATAGTTTAAAGTCAGGTAGCGTGATGCCTTCAGCTTTGTTATTTTTGCTTAGGATTGTCTTGCCTATATGGGCTCTTTTTTTTGATTCCATATAAAATTTAAAGTAGTTTTTTATAATTCTGTGAAGAAAGTCAGTGGTAGCTTGATGGGGATAGCATTGAATCTATAAATTACTTTGGGCAGTATGACCATTTTTGCAATATTGATTCTTTCTTTCCATGAGCATAGAATGTTTCCCATTTGTTTGTGTCCTCTCTTATTGCCTTGAGCAGTGGTTTGTAATTCTCTTTGAAGAGGTCCTTCACAACCCTTGTAAATTATATTCCTAGGTATTTTATTCTCTTGGTAGCAATTGTGAATGGGAGTTCACTCATAATTTAGCTCTCTGTCTATTATTGGTATATAGGAATGCTTGTGATTTTTGCACATTGATTTTGTATCCTGAAACTATACTGAAGTTGCTTATCAGCTTAAGGAGATTTTGGGCTGAGACGATGGGGTTTTCTAACTATACAATCATGTCATCTGCAAACAGAGACAATTTGACTTCCTCTCTTCCTATTTGAATACCCTTTATTTCTTTCTCTTGCATGAGTGCCCTGGCCAGAACTTCCAATACTATTTTGAACAGGAGTAGTCAGAGAGGGTATCCTTGTCATGTGCTGGTTTTCGAAGGGAACACTTCCAGCTTTTGCCCATTCAGTATGATATTGGCTGTGGGTTTGTCATAAATAGCTCTTACTATTTTGAGCTACGTTACATCAATACCTAATTTATGGAGAGTTTTTAACATGAAGGGGTGTTAAATTTCATTGAAGGTCTCTTCTGCATCTATTGAGATAATCATGTGGTTTTTGTCACTGGTCTGTTTATGTGATGGATTATGTTTATAGATTTGTGTATGTTGAACCAGCCTTGCATCCTAGGGATGAAGCCCACTTGATTGTGGTGGATAAGCTTCTTGATGTGCTGCTGGGTTCAATTTGCCAGTATTTTATTGAGGATTTTCACATCAATGTTCATCAGGGATACTGACCTGAAATTTTCTTATTTTGCTGTGTCTCTACCAGGTTTTGGTATCAGGATGATGCTGGCCTCATAAAATGAGTTAGGGAGGAGTCCCTCTTTTTCTATTTTTTGGAATAGTTTCAGAAGGAATGGTACCAGCTCCTCTTTGTACATCTGGAAGAACTTGGCTGTGAATTAGTCTGGTCTTGGGCATTTTTTGTTTAGTAAGCTATTAATTACTGCCTCAATTTCAGAACTTATTATTGGTCTATTCAGGGATTCAACTTTTTCCTGGCTTAATCTTGGGAGAGTGTATGTATCCAGGAATTTATCCACTTCTTCTAGATTTTCTAGTTTATGTGCATAGAGGTGTTTATAGTATTCTCTGATGGTAATTTGTATTTCTGTGGGATCAGTGGTGATCTCCTCTTTATCAGTTTTTATTGTGTCTATTTGATTCTTCTATCTCTTCTTTATTAGTCTGGCTAGCGGTATATTTTGTTGATCTTTTCAAAAAACTAGCTCCTTGACTTACTGATTTTTGTAGGGTTTTTTGTGTCTCTATCTCCTTCAGTTCTGCTCTGGTCTTAGTTATTTCTTGTCTTCTGCTAGCTTTTGAATTTATTTGCTCTTGCTTCTCTAGTTCTTTTAATTGTGATGTTAGGGTGTCGATTTTAGACCTTTCTTGCTTTCTCCTGTGGATATTTACTGCTATAAATTTTCCTCTAAACACTGTTCTAGCTGTGTCCCAGAGGTTCTGGTACCTTGTGTCTTTGTACTCATGGTTACAAAGAACTTATTTATTTCTGCCTTAATTTTTTTATTTATTCAGTAGTCATTCAGGAGCAGGTTGTTCAGTTTCCATGTAGTTGTGTGGTTTTGAGTGAGTTTCTTAATCCTGAGTTCTAATTTGATTGCAGCTGCCTGTTTTTATATGGCCTTTGAATTAAGAGTGGTTTTCTTTTTTTCAATTTTTAATGGCTGAAAAATTGTAAATGATTAAAAAAAGAAAAATATTTTATAACGCAAAAATTATGAGATTTACATTTTTGTGTCTATATTGGTTATTCACAACAAGTAAATATCCCCAGGGACAAATTACCCAATTTTTAAACCAAAAAATCAAATACAGTGATTTGCTTCCAATATGTAGAACCCAGATGTCTGGGCAGATCTCAGAGTCTTCGTGAAAGATCTGAGAATTCATCCACACATCAAGAACCAATGAATAAATATGGCCTACAATTACAAATGAATCAAGTAAAAGTGCTGTGGTGATTTATAAAAGAAGCTCATTTCAGGGTTTTACCTTTTTTTGTCATTGTGCTTCTTTTTTTCAATCTGCCATTTCTATCAACTGTAATAAGAATAACCACCCTCCTGGATGGCCTCCTGCCACAGTGACTGGGCATCACGGCTGTGGCATTTAGTCTCATAATGGAACAAATGTTTGCCATTGGTACTTGCCAAATCCAGAGCATCTGAACACTTGATTCAGAGCCCTCCATTTCCACAGTCTTTCCAATTGGAATATCTAGCTTTGTCTGTGTATAGTCACAAGAAATGAGTATGGTAAGAATTTATTTTGAGTCCCATCCAGAAGTCTCTTCTAGAAACAGATTATATTTTGAGTCAACTATGAAGTGGCTACTTGCTAACAGAAGCTTTCTATTTGCTAACAATGAATGGCTGCCTCAAGCTGCAGTGAGCTCCTAGTCACTGGAAATTTTATTTATTTATGTACTTATTTTTATGGCTGGATACAACCATTTATCACAGTCCCTACAGATGGGATTTCTACCCTGGACAGCAGATTACCTCTAAATTCTGATAACCTTTAAGGTCCCTTCTGATTCAAAATCTATTATTCTAAGATAAGGCCCAGGAGCATTTTTCTGAGACTGCCCCAGAAAAACATTTAATAACTCCAGGCGCACAATGACTCTTGTTCATCATTTACCTGTTACTGCTGCCTGCCTCCCTTGCTTTCCATTAAGTTTGCAAAGAGTAGAAGATCTGGCTTGTGGGCTGCAATTTAATATGTGTGCAAAAGTGATATCAGAATCCTGCCATTAAGAGGGCTGTCCTCCAAGGAACAGGGCATGCTTTATTAGTTCCTCATCAACTAAGCAAGGGAAACCTCCAGGCTTCAAAATGAACGTGTCTCAGTGGCGACAGAGAGAGATGATTTTGTCTACAAGAGCAGAAATCCACCGGGAACAATGAATGCCTCTGTTCTACACGGGGGAAGGGTGGGGGTCATATCCGCCCTAAGCAGCTATTTCCAGTGACAGAGAAAAATCCTCTCCTGAGGGAGGGCGTGACAAACAAGGTGACTGGGGGCTTCCTCAAACTCCACATTGTCCTGCTCCAAGATTCCAGTACATGGCACTCTGTAGGAACACAAATGGGGAATCTCATACAAAGGAACAAGCTTTTTCTTATGAGAATATTTTTTCTTTAAAAATGTCATGGGCTGGGCATGGTGGCTCACTCCTGTAAATCCCAGCACTTTGGGAGGCGGAGGCAAGTGGATCACCTAAGGTCAGGAGTTTGAGATCAGCTTAGCCAACATGGTAAAATTCCATCTCTACTAAAAATACAAAAATTAGCCGGTTGTGGTGGTGGGCACCTGTAATCTCAGCTACTCGGGAGGCTGAAGCAGGAGAATCACTTGAACCTGGGAGGCAGATGTTGCTGTGAGCCAAGATCATGCCACTGCACTCCAGCCTGGGTGACAGAGCAAGACTCCATCTTAAAAAAAAAAAAAAAAAGAAAAAAAAGTCATGGATAGTAGTGATGTCTATATCTCAACATAATCAATGCAGAAAGAGTTGAGAACTCCAAGGTATACCAGGTGTGGCACACAGGGATGGAAGGGGATGATGGCTATCAGGTGTTACTATGGGACATAGTGAGAGGCAAGGACTGTAAAGAGGTAATGCTAGAAAATTAGGCTGATGCCTGGTCATGGAAGCCCTTATGTGCCAGATCAGATGCTCCTGCAGGTGTTAGAGAGCCAGAAAAGGATTATGTAAAGGGAAGTGATATAGACGCAGCTCTGTCCCCCACATACTGGAGGACAGACTTGGATGCTCCACAGGCTTCTGAAGCCCAGAAAGGAAGCTTTAATTGGAGATATTAGTTTGGGCATCCTTAGGGCATAAGTAGATGATAAAGTTTGAATGTTTGTCTCCTCCAAATCTCATGTTGAAATGTGATCCCCAGTGTTGGAGGTGTGGCCTACTGGGGGGTGTTTGGGTCATGGGTGCGGATCCCTCATGCATGGCTTAGTGACATCCTTGAGATAATGAGTGAGTTCTCACTCTGTGAGTCCCAGTAAGAACTAACTGTAGGGTGGAACCTGGCACCTTTTCTTCCTGCTCCCCTCTCTCGCTCTCTTTCCTACCATGTGCCATGCCTGCTCCCCCTTCTCCTTCTGCCAGGATGAGAAGCTTTTGGAAGACTCACCAGAAGCAGATGCTGGTGCCATGCTTCTTGCACAGCCTGCAGAAGCATGACGCAGATCAACCTATTTTATTATCTTTTAAAATGTAACTAGTTTTGAGACACAGTCTCACTCTATTGCCAAGGCTGGAGTGTTGGAATGTAGTGGTGGGATCACAGCTCAATTCAACTTCTGCCTCTTGGGCTCAAGTGATCCTCCTGCCTCAGCCTCCCGTGTAGTTGGGATTACACGTGTGCACCATCATGCCTGGGCAATTTTTATTTTTACAGAGATGAGCTTTCACTATATTATCCATATATGGCCTTTTTATAAATGCCTGGCTATTTTTATTTTTGTAGAGATAAGCTTTCACTCTATTGTCCATATATTGCCTCTTTTCTTTATAAATCACTCAGCCTCAGTATTTCTTTACAGCCATGCAAAATGAATTAAGGTAGTAGGTGACAAGATCTTGGAAAGTACGAAACCACCCAAAGGAATAGAAAATATGACAAGTGTGGAGAAAATCAGGATTCTGTGAGTGAGATCAGAAAGCAACACATGAATCCACACAAGAGCGACCAGGAGAGTCAGGAGAGCAAGGGGACCCAGAGAGAGACATCACCAAAGCACCACAGAGTGCCACCTTCTTCCATCCAAGCACCGCTTCCCATCCGGGAGGTGGAGAAGGAGGTACTTACATGCAGTCAAACCTGAATCAAGGGTGACCTCTCCTTGGATATCAATTTTATTCTTGGAACTAAAGAAAAGAACATGCATACGGAGATAGGGGATGCTGAAGTGGACACGGCCCTGGTCTTGGTGCCGAAGGGTTGCGCTCTGATCTCTGTCCATTCTGTGTGACCTTGGGAAAGTCACTTTACTCCTCGAAGCCTTTATTGTCTCATCTGGAAATTAAGGATGTTGTTTGGTACGTTCTCTGCTCTCAACTCAAACAAAAGCCATTTCTATTAGGAGATGAAGTTGACCACGTTCTCTCCAGCCAAGTTGAACCAACAATCACCATCCTTCCCAATGCCAGAGGTGTATCTAATTTAATGCAAGTGGCAAGCTATTTCAAAAAACATTGCGTTTCCTTTTCTACCTTAAACCTGCCATAATGTACAGGTCCCAGGTCACATCTGGCTGTAAGATAAAAATTATAAGCTCTGTTCCTTCTGATCAGCAGGAGGAACATTCCTCCTGGACTACTCTGAAAGTCATCACAGAACATTCTTAAAAGTCTTGAATGAATCATTATATTCAATCTTCCACAAGTTCATTTTTGGAAATGCAGTATTTCAGAGCACAAATAGAGTGGTTTACATGCACCTTAAGTGGGGACTTGTTGACATCACAAGGGAAAAGATGAGACACATTTGCCAGGAGAGTTGCTCTGCTGTGCGGGAAGCATGTGCAAAGCCCCAACCCACATCATGAGATATTCTTGCCCAAAGCCCCAGACACACACATCTCAAGTTACTGCAGCCCAAATCTCCTCTGCGTTCCAAGATACTCCTGGCCAGAGAAAAGGTAAAACAATAGTTCTTGGTGGGGAGGAGGGGGGAGGCTCTTATTACAGATAAAAACAATCCTCATAAAGAAATCTTGGCTGGCCATGGTGGCTCACACCTTCACACCTGTAATTCCAGCACTTTGGGAGGCAAAGGCGGGCAGACCCCTTGAGGTCAGGAGTTCCAGACCAGCTTGGCCAACATGGTGAAACACAGTCTCTGCTAAAAATAAAAATAAAAAAATTAGCCAGGCATGTGACATGCACCTGTGGTCTCAGCTACTTGGGAGGCTGAGGCAGGAGGATTGCTTGAGCAAGGGAGGTTGAGGCTGCAGTGAGCTGTGATTATGTCACCCACCCAGCGTGGGTAACAGAGTAATACCTTGTCTCAAAAAAAAAAAACAAAAAACAAAAAACAAAAACAAAAAAAAAAACCCAACAACAAAAAAGCAAAAAACAAACAAAAAAAAAAACAAGAAAGAAAGAAGTCTCTGACCCCTTTTTTAAGTGACTAAGCTACCTCTGCGTAAAGGTGTATAAAGGACCAAATGTGGCTTGACGGTCACAGCGCTGGGACTTCAGTGCTTGCCATCACCTCTCCACGCATCCTGACCACCAGTGAAGGCAGAATTAAAATATCGAAGACATGGTCCCTAGTACTACCGTACTACAGCCCATAAAACTGAGATGTGTCGGTGATGCGTTCTGCAGGTGTAGTATACGTGGAGTCGCTGCTGAAGAACTGTGTGTGTGTCGAAGGAGTTCAACAGCAAGCATCACCAGCCCAGCCCATGAGTCCCGATGTGGTGCTACCTCTGCCTCCATTTCCTGGACGTTTGTATAGTTCAGGGCCCTCCTTCCTCTCTTTCCATCTGGACACAAGGTCACCCAGCCTGGTGTCAGGAGAAATTGTAGCAAACAGCAGCAGAGAGAGACCAGGTAGACAGCAACATCTGTGAATTGGGATGAGCCAAACCCCAGTGCTGCTGTGTCCCCATTTCTTGTATTTTTTTTTTATTTCTTTAAATTGGGCTTTGCCTCTCTCTGGTGCCTCCTTGATTAGCTTAATAACTGACTTTCTGAATTCTTTTTCAGGTAAATTAGGGATTTCTTTCTTGGTTTGGATTCATTGCTGGTGAGCTAGTGTGATTTTGGGGGGCTGTTAAAGAACGTCATTTTGTCATATTTCCAGAGTTGGTTTTCTGGTTCCTTCTCATTTGGGCAGGCTCTGTCAGAGGGAAAGTATAGGGCTCAAGGCTGTTGTTCAGTTCTTTTGTCCCACTGGATGTTCCCTTAATATAGTACTCTCCCACTTTTCCTAGGGATGTGGCTTCCTGAAAGCTCAGCTGTAGTAATTGCTATCTTTCTTCTGGATCTGGCCACCCAGCAGGTCTATAGGCTCTGGGCTGGTACTGGGGGTTGTCTGCACAGAGTCCTGTGATAGGAACCATCTGTGGGTCTCTCAGCCATGGACACCAGTACCTGCTCCAGTAGAGGTGGCTGGTGGGTAAGAGGAATTCTATGAAGTCCATAGTTTTGTTTGTTTAATGCACTATTTTTATGCTGGTTGGCCTCCTGCTGGGAGGTGGTACTTTCAAGAGAGCATCAGCTGTGGTTATAGGGGGAGAATCAGGTGGTGGGTGGGATCCCAGAACTCCCAAGAGTATATGCCCTTTTTCTTCAGCAGTAGCTGAAGGGTGGGAAGGGAAGGACCATCAGGTAGGGGCAGGACTAGGCATGTATGAGCTCAGGCTCTCTTTGAGTGGGTCTTGCTGCAGCTGCTGTGGGAGCTGGGGGTGTGTTTCCCAGGTCAACGGAGTTATAGTCCCAGGATGATTGTGGCTGCCTCTGTTATGTTATGCAGGTTGTCAGGGAAGTGGGGGAAAGCCAGGAGTTGCAGGCCTCACCCAGCTTCCATGCAACCCAAAAGGCTGGTCTCACTCCCACATACCCTCTCAAACAGCACCGAGTGTATTTCCAGGCAGTGGGTGAGCAGGGCTGAGAACTTGCCCCAGGCTAGCAGCCTCCCAGCTGTGAAAGCAAGTAGGGCTTTCGTGCTTCCCTGTCTGTGGAGTCTGCACAGTAGATTCATGCCCTTCTCCGAGCTCTGGCCAGGAGACTTATTTGGTTTGGAATTGTTACGTAGTTCAGCTGGTGGTTTACTTCTCCCCATTGCCTTTTCCCAGTACTTCTGGCAGCCCTCCCCAAGGACCCCTGTGAGGCAAGGCAGAAATGGCTTCCTAGGGGATGCAGAGAGTCCATGGGGCCTTTCCCACAGCTTCCTCCACTCCTGTATTTTGCTTGGTCTCTAAATTAACTCAGCTCCTGGTAAGATCAGAATCTTCTCCCATGATCTAGACCTTCAGGTTTCCCAGTGAAGGTGTGTGTTCAGGGGTGAACAATCCCCTTTTCCCACTTCCACAGTTTGGGCACTTACAGTATTTGGGGTGTCTCCTGCATCCTGCAGGAGCAATCTGCTTCCTTCAGAGGGTCTGTGGGTTCTCTTGGCATTCCTAGTTTATTCCTGCAGTAGTTCTGTAGCAAAAGTTCATGATGCAAGACTCCGCATACTGCTCTGTCCGTCCGAGTGGGAGCTGCAATCTTTTTCTACCTCCCATCCCCCATGATCCTCTGGTTGTTTGTTTTCTTACTGCTGAGTTTTCTAGCTTCTATCTCAGTCACCCACTTATCTAGGAGGCAACTTCCAGAGATCATTTAAAAATAGACAAGAAACAATATACAGTTATATATAAAGTGAAAGTGTGGCATGCACTCTTTTGCACTTTGCTTTGCTATGTTATCTGTATAGCTTGAGTCTGCTTGTTTTTCAAAAAGTTTCCCCGATTATTAACATCTTGCATTAGTGAGGTACCTGTGCTACAATTGGTGTGCCGATATTGACAGGTTATTATTAACTAAAGTCCATAGTTTACATTAGAGTTCACTTTATGTTATACATTCTATGGGTTTTGACGAATATACTAATGACATGTACCCACCATTGCAGTGTTACACAGAACAGTTTCACTGCCCTAAAATTCTCCTGTGCTCCACATATTCTTCTTTCCTTCTTTTCTTTCCCAACGCCAGTGGCAAGCACTGATTTTTTTACTGTCTACAGAAGTTTGCCTTTTCCAAAATGTCACGTAGTTAGAATAATACACTATGTAGCTTTTCCAGATAGGGTTCTTTAACTTAGAAATATGTACTTAAAATTCCTCCATGTCTTTTTGTGCCTTGACAGCTTATTTATTTTTATCATTGAGAAGTATTCCATTGTATGGATGTGCCAAAGTTTATTTAGCCATTCATCCATGAAACATCTTGGTTGCTTCCAAGTTTTGGCAATCTCAATTCATTTGGGTAAATACCATGGAGCATGATTGCTGAATTGTATTATTAAGAGAATGTTTTGTTTTGTTTTGTAAGAAACTGCCAGCCTGTCTTCCAAAGTGGCTGCACCATTTTGCATTCCTGTCAGCAGTGAAGGAGAGTTCCTGTTGCTCCACATCCATGTCAGCATTTAGTGTTGTCAGTGTTTTGTATTTTAGCCATTCTAGTAAGTATGTAGTGGTGTCTCATTGTTTGTTTTAATTTGAAGCTCCCTGATGACATATGATATTGAGCATATTTTTATATGCTTATTTGCCATCTGTATATCTTCTTTGGTGAGATGTTTGTTCGATATTTTGCTCATTTTTCAGTTTTGCTCATTTTTCTTATCATGGAGTTTTAAGAGGTCTTTTTATATTTTGGATATAAGCCCTTTAAGAGACACATGTTTTGTAAATATTTTCTTCTTGTCTGTGACTTATTATTTCCTTCTTGGAACAGTATCTTTCCCCGAATGGTTTTTAATTTTACTGATATCCAACTTATCAATTTCTTTATTTCACGAATCATGTATTTGGTGTTGTATTTAAAAGTCTTCACCAAATCCAAGGTCACCTAGGTTTTTTCCCATGTTATCTCCTAGGAGTTTTATAGATTTTTATTTAGAACTATGATTTATTTTGAGTTAATATTTGAGAAAAGCATAAGATGTATAGGAATTTTCTGAAGGGTATAGACTCTATATAAGTCTAGATTTTTTTGCATGGGGATGTCCAATTTTTCCAGCCCCACTTATTGAAAAGATATCCCTTCTTGATTAAATTGCATTACTCCTTCGCCAAAAATTTATTGATTCTATGTACACCTAGAATCTAGGGTATCTGGGGATTTTAACCTCTTGCCCCCAGGTGATCCTAACATGCAGCCATTTTGGGGAACCAGTGCATGGAGGAAAGTGCATGGATGGTTATAGAAGCTCCTCTAGTAAGATAATAGAAGCCCAACAGGCAGCAACTTAGCAAGAATCCACCTGCTTTCCCTATTCTGGAAGGTCTTACCTGCAGGAAAATTGTCATAAGCAACTGCATGTTCTGTTAGAATCTCAGCTCCAAGAAAGCCTCCCCTCGATCTGTTGCTACTGTTTCTGCATGAACCACTTCCCTACCTTTAAGGGGAAGATGCCTAACTAAAGAAAGTGGGGATTTACAGCAGGCGGGTGTGCCTGTAGCCTCCTCCCTCCAATCCCTAAGTCATCTGAGATGGTGCAGAGGGATGAGTGTGACCAGGTGTTCTGGTATGAGCTGTGCAAAGCTGAGGCCAGGAGCCAAAAGAGCAGAAGATGAGGCCAAAATGAGGATGGAAGACGGAAAGGATTCAAAGTCTCTCATTTTGAAAAAGGTCCCCATGGCTGATTCTGGCTAAGAGTTTTTCAAATCACCCCTTCAAAGGAACAAGATATAGAAGCAAGGCCATGGCAGGTAGAAGAAATCTGGGCTTGAATATTGGGGCTTAGGAGGACAGGAGCAGGAAGAATAAGGCTGGGAAAACAAGTCCACTTTGGTTCTGGTAGCAGAGTTGAGGGTCTGCAGCTAGAGGCCTGGCACAGCCCCTGGGTCACTAAGGTGGGAATGAGATCACACAGGAGGGAGAGAGCCATGGCCAGGAACTAGGTAGGAACCTGGGACAGAACACGACCTGGATGGGAAGAAACAAAAAGCATCTGTCCCTGGCACCTGAATGCCATCAGCTCTCAAAAGGCATTGTGGACATAATAAGTAAACAAATGAAGGAGTGTTGCAGATTCAATCCCTTTAAATCACCCTTTCTGTGGTCAGTATAATAATAGCTCTTTTTTATGAATTTCACATTCTGTGCTACATGGTTACCTGTTAGGTAAATATTATTCCTGTGTGTTATAGATTGAATGGTTTCCTTCAAAAACATACATTGCAGTCCTCATCCCCAGTACCTCCATGACCTTATTCAGAACTAGGGCCTTTGCAGAGATAACCCAGTTAAAATGAAGTAATTAGAGCAGATCCTCATCCAACACGGCTGGTGTCCTTACAAAAAGTGGAAATTTGGACAAAGAGGGAGGGACACAGAGGGAAGGTGATGTGAAAACTCACAGGGAGAAGACAACCATGTAACTAGAGTGACACAGCTCAAGCCACAGAACACCACAGATGGTTGGCACCCCCAGAAGCAAGAAGAGGCAGGAAGGAGCATCCCCAGATGCTCCAGAGGGAGCGCCGCCCTGCTGCTACCTTGCTTTCAGACTCCCAGCCTCCAGAGCTATGAGAGAATAAATCGCTGTTTTATTGAGCCACCCAACTTTTGGTACTCTCTTACAGCAGCCCTAGGAAGCAAATATACCTGTCAAGGTGAAGCCATCAAGGTGCCATACTATTATGTAAATGGTCCAGGTTCCTACAGGTGGGAAATGGGTCAATTGTTATTTGGACCATCCTCTTATTTCTCCAAATCGTTGTTTCACTCTACTATGCAGCCATGTTGAAAATTTTAAGAAAAAAAAATGATTCTAGGAAAGAAGTGGCTTGCCTCTGAGGACTCCGTGAGACAGCCAAAGCACTGTGAGTGCTCAAAGTGCGACGGGGGAAAGTCGGCCTCCAAACACACATCCTCACTGGGAAAACCTGAAAATCCA
This sequence comes from Cacajao melanocephalus, assembly GCA_963573385.1. Classification (NCBI taxonomy): domain Eukaryota; kingdom Metazoa; phylum Chordata; class Mammalia; order Primates; family Pitheciidae; genus Cacajao; species Cacajao melanocephalus. The sequence continues at coordinate 5,672 of CAUYLG010015500.1, read as the reverse complement.
AATCATGGGAGAAGGATTTAACCTTACCTAGAGCTGAAACTAATTTAGAGAGCTAAGCGAAATATAAAAGTAGAGAGTAGAAAGAGCCCTGTAGGCATGCCCGGTCCCCCAGAGAAGCCCAAGGGAGGCATTTCTGGCTTTATCTCACAGGGGTCCTTGGGGAGGTCAGCCAGTGGAATTGAAGAAGGGCTATAGGAAGAAGGAGAGTTCTAGTTGAACTTTGTAATAATTTTGACTGAGCATCAATTTTTCCTGACAGAATCTGGGAGGGAGCAATAAACAGAAATTGAAGATATGAGCACTGAAGCTGTGGCAGACAGCGGGGAGCGGGGGAGAGGGTGGTGAGGCCTGAAAGTCCTGCTTGCTTTCTCAGTGGGGAGGCTTGTGGCCTGAAGCAAGATCTCAGCTCTGCAAACCAAAGGTCTGGCTATAAATTCAGCTCCATTGCTGTTGAGGGAGCATGGTGGGAGTGAGACTGGCCCTGAGGGCTGCATGAGAGTTGGGTAAGTCCTGTCACTGCGAGCTTTCCCCCATTTCCCTGGTAACCTGTAAAAAGCAGCAAAGGCACCCATAATCCCCCATAATCTCCCTTGGAACATCGCTTGGTTGGCCTGAGAACCAACCCCCCATCTCCCACAGTGGCTGCAGCAAGCCCTGCCCAAGGATAGTCTGAGCTCAGACACACTTAAAACACCCCAACCTGCCCTGGTAGCTGAAGACAAACGACATAAACACATGGGAGCTCTATGGCCCTGCTCATCACCTGAGAAACCCAAATACTTATCCAGGAGACCATAGGGCAAGCTTATATACCCACCATACTACACCAGCTGATGCTGCCTGGAAAGTGCCACCTCCTGGCAGGAGGCCAACCAACTCAAGCCACTACAGGAACTCATGAAAAAACAACCCTGCTCCAAGGAAGGAGAAGACAACAGCTAATTTCACTGCCTGTAATATTCTGGCTAATCAGATACAAGGGTCTGTCCACATGACAGTTTCACTGCTAGCATAAGCAGCATTCAAGAAAACCAGTGCACTAAACAAACCTACAACCAAGGAATCTCAGAGTACACCTCACTCCCCTGCTACCTTCACTGGAGCAGGTGCTGGTATCCACAGCTGAGAGACCTGATGACATATCACATCACAGGACCCTTTGCAGACACTCCCCAGTATCAGCCCAGAGCCCGGTAAGCTCTGCTGGGTGACAAGTCTCAGAAGAGCAGTAGCAATCACTGCAGTCTGGTTCTCAGGAAGCCCCATCTCTAGGGGAAGGTGGAAAGCACCACATCAAGGGTGCACCCCTTAGGACAAAAAATTCTGAACAGCAGCACTTGAGTCCCAGATCTTTCCTCTGACATAGCCTACCCAAATGAGAAGGAACCAGAAAAACAATTCTGGTAATACAACAAAACAAAGTATCACATGAGTTCACCAGCAATGGATCCAAATCAAGAAGAAATCTCTGAATTGCTAGGAAAAGAATTCAGAAGGTTGATTATCAAGCTACTCAATGAAGTATCAAAGAAAGGTGAAAAACAACTTTAAAAAATTAAGAAAATAGTGCACAATATGCACAAAAACATCACTAGAGAAATCGATATCATTAATAAAAAGCAATAAAACCTTCTGAAAATGACAAACACACTCAGAGAAATGCAAAATAGAATTGAACAGGTAGAAGAAAGAACTTTACAGCTCAAAGACAAAGCTTTAGAATTATACCAATCCAACAAAGACAAAGAAAAAAGAATTTTAAAAAATGAACAAAGCCTCCAAGAAGTTTGGGATTATGTTAGACGACCAAATCTGAGAATAATTTCTGTTCCTGTGGAAGAAGAGAAATCTAAAAGTTTGGAAAACTTATTTGAGAGCATAATCAAGGAAAACTTTCCTGGCCTTGCTAGTGATCTAGACATCCAAATACAAGAAGCTCAAAGAACACCTGGGAAATTCATTGCAAAAGTATCATGACCTAGGTACATAATCATCAGGTTGTCTAAAGTCAAGACAAAGGAAAGAATCTGAAGAGCTGCTAAGCAAAAGCATTAGATAACCTATAAAGGAAAATCCATCAGATTAACTGCAGATTTCTTAGCAGAAACCCTGTGAGCTAGAAAGGATTAGGGTTCTATCTTTAGCCCCCTTCAACAAAACAATTATCAGCCATGAATTTTGTATCCAATGAAACTAAGCTTCATAAATGAAGGAAAGATAAAGGTGTTTTTTTTTTTTTTTTTTTTTTCGAGACTGAGTCTTGCTCTGTTGCCAGGTGCCAGGCTGGAGTGCAGTGGCACAATCTCGGCTCACTGCAACCTCCGCCTCCAGGATTCAAGCAATTCTCCTGCCTCAGCTTCCCAAGTAGCTGGGACTACAGGCGCGTGCCACCATGCCCAGCTAATTTTTGTATTTTTAGTAGAGATGGGGTTTCGCCATGTTGGCCAGGATGGTCTCGATCTCTGGACCTCGTGAACCACCCTCCTCAGCCTCCCAAAGTGCTGGGATTACAGGCGTGAGCCTCCGCACCTGGCCCGGAAAGATAAAGCTTTTTTCAGACAAGCAAATGCTGAGAGAATTTGCCACTACCAAGCCAGTGCTACAAGAACTACTATAAGGAGTTCTAAATCTTGAGACAATGCCTCAAAATACACCAAAACAGAACCTCCTTGATGCATAAATCTCATAGGACCTATAAAACAATAATACAGTTTTTGAAAACATGTATTCAGGAAACAACTAGCATGAGGAATAGAACAGTGGCTCACATCTCAATACTGATGTTGAATATAAATAGCTTCAATGCTCCACCTCCACTTAAAAGATACAGAATAGCAGAATTGGATAAGAATTCACCAACCAAGTATCTGCCGTCTTCAAGAGACTCACCTAACATATAAGGATTCACATAAACTTAAGGTAAAGAAGTGGATAAAAAGATATTCCATGCAAATGGAAACCAAAAGTGAGCAGGAGTAGCTATTTTTATGACAAAACAGACTTTGAAGCAAATCAGTTAAAAAAAAAAAAAAAGAATGACATTATATGATGATAAAAAGACTAGTCCAACAGGAAAAGACACAATTCTATGTATATATATGCACCTAACACTGGAGATCCCAAATTTATAAAAACAATTACTACTAATGAAGAAATGAAATAGATGGCACCACAGTAATAGTGGGGAACTTTAGTACTGCATTGACAGCACTAGACAGGTCATCAAGACAGAAGGTCAACAAAGAAACAATGGACTTAAACTATACCCTAAAACAAATGGACTTAACAGATATTTACAGAAGATTCTACCCAATAATTACAGAATATACATCCTATTCATCAGCACATGGAATATTCTCCAAGGTAGACCATATGATAGGCCACAAAACAAGTGTCAATGAATTCCAGAAAATCAAAATTATATCAAATACTCTTTCAGACCACAGTGGAATCAAATTGGAAATCAACACCAACCCTCAAAATCATGCAAATACATGGAAATTAACTAATCTCTTCCTGAATGATCTTTGGATCAACAATGAAATCAAGATGGAAGTTAAAAATGTACTTGAACTCAAAGATAATAGTGACACAGCTTATCAAAACCTCTGTGATACAGCAAAAATGGTGCTAAGAGGAAAGTTCATAACACTAAATGCCTACCTCAAAAACTGTGAAAATAAAAGAATATAAGGAATCTAAAAGAACTAGAGAAACAAGAACAAGCCAAACCCAAACCCAGTAGTAGAAAATAAATAACAAAGATCAGAGCAGAATTAAATGAAATTGAAACAAATAAATATAAAAGATAAATGAAACAAAAAACTGGTTCTTTGAAAAGATAAACAAAATTGATAGATCATTAGCGAGATACACCAAGAAAAGAATAGAGAAGATCCAAGTAAGCTCAATTAGAAATGAAATGGGAGATATTACAATGCATGCCACAGAAATACAAAAGATTATTCAAGGCTTCTATGAACACCTTTATGCACACAAACTAGAAAACCTAGAGGAGATGGATAAATTCCTGTAAATATACAATCATCCTAGATTAAACCAGGAAGAAATTAAAAATCTGAATAATAACAGACCAATAACAATCAGTGAAATAGAAATGGTAATTTTTTAAAATTACCAATAAAAAAATTCAAGACCAGATGGATTCACAGCTGAATTCTATCAGACATTCAGAGAAGAATTGGTACCAATAATACTGAAACTATTCCAAAAGATGCATAAAGTGGGAATCCTCTCTAAATCATTCTATGAAGCCAGTATCACCTTCATACCAACATCAGGTGTGGGACAAGTCCTAACATGCATGATAAATTATATTATTTGCTGAGAACGATGGCAAGGAAAACCGAGCCAGCCCCTGCAAGCAGAAAACAGCTTGGGGCATAATAAAGTAGTAAAACAGTGTACGCATATCATACACCAGTTAAAACAATTCTTTAAGCACAGGATATGTGACCCCGCCCCCATGGCTCCCTCATGGAGAATATTTTTCTAGTTTGTCTTTGATCAGTGGTAAGCAGGCACTAACTGCCTGACTGGTTTATTTTTATTCTATGAGAAAACACAGAACACCTCTTTGTTAATAATAATCACCTGTTCAGAGATGATAAATATGTGGGTCAGAATCTGCTCGGGGCTCTCAGCTCAGAAGGCTGTTAGCCCCCTGATAATCCCACTTTGCACACTATCTCTTTGTCTGTTTCTTCGTTCCTTCAGCACCATCTACATGGTGGTCTCTATGACCGAGCTCGTCTCAGTAACCAGGAAAGGACATAACAAAAATAAGGAAACTACAGACCAATATCCCTTCTGAACATAGATGCAAAAACCCTCAACAAAATACTAGCTAACTAAATCTAGCAGCATATCAAAAAGATAATCCACCATGATCATGTAGGTTTCATACCACAGAGGCAGGAATGGTTTAACATGGGCAAGTCAATAAATGTGATACACCACATAAACAGAATTAAAAACAAAAATCATATGATCATCTCAGTAGATGTAGAAAAAGTGTTTGATAAAACCCAGCATCCTTTTATAGCAAAGTTGCTATAGAAGGCATATAGCTTAAGGTTATAACAGCTATTTATGACAAACCCACTGCTAGCATTATACTGAATGGAGAAAAGTTGAAAGCATTCCCCCTGAGAAGCAGAACAAGACAAGGATGTCCACTTTCACCACTTTTATTCGACACAGTACTGGAATTCCTAGCCAGAGCAATCAGACAAGAGAAGGAAATAAAAGTCATTCAAATTAGTAAAGAAGAAGTCAAACTGTCACTGTTCATTGATGATATAATTGTATAACTAAAAAACCCTAATGACACGTCCAGAAAGCTCCTAGACCTGATAAATGAAATCAAGGTACACAATTCAGTTGCACTGCTATACACAAACAGTGACCAAGCTAAGAATCAAATCAACAACTCAACCCCTCTGACAATAGCTACAAAAAAAATAAAATAAAATACTTAGGAATAAACCTAACCAAGGAGTTAAAAGATCTCTACAAGGAAAACTACAAAACACTGCTGAAAGAAATCATAGATGACACAAACAAATGGAAATACATAATATGTTCATGGATGGGTAGAATCAATATTGTGAAAATGACCATACTGCCAAAAGCAATCTACAGAGTCACTG